>CP137680.1:3987076-4221787 GCA_037976565.1 Mesocentrotus franciscanus | reverse complement strand
AGATGACTGGTTATGCTCTGAATGTACAGTGCAGGTTTGCTGTGGTGGCATAAAAATTGTCATTTAGTAGGACATTAGACCGACATGTATTATCGTATGATAGAGTGTACCAAAACTCAGAGTGCACCTTTCACGAACACTGTCTTGAGTATCCACTGAACAATTATGAGAATCTCAGATTACAGGTTTCAATTTCAATTTCAAGATGTCCGTTTTTCTGTTTGTATTCAAATTACTAGTGATAAGTAGATTTGTTTTCTTCTATCTTAAGAAACCCGCTTTAACCTGCATAGTGCAGCATATTAATTTGTTTTCCTTCAGTTTCCTCTCCACATATGACACTTTTTGGTACATGAACTGGTACTCGGCTTTATTGTATTGTGTAGATTCAGATGCTATTACAGCACTTCTTCTTGTAATCCTGTCTTCAAGGGCTATGCAGCCTACATGTATCATAAAGATCTGTATGTAGATTATCAGTTTAATGTATGCACACTAAACACCGAGGTTATACCCTACTCTTTCCAAGAGGTGTAGGTACGGGGCCTACAGTTAACGCTTTATCCGAGGAACAGAGTGTTTTCCCCTTAAAGCCCAAGTCCACTCCAAAAATAACTTACTTTCAATAGAACCAGGAAAATCAGACAAACCAATCAAAAAAAGTTTGAGCAAAATCGGTAGGGCTGTGCATAACCGTGTAATGAGGTACTCGAGTACACTCCCAGCCTTGCCCGCGAATACTCAAACTGACTTTGATTTTTGTTTTTTTTTGATTTTTTTGAATTTTTTTTGAATTTTTTCATTTTTCATTTTTTTTTTTTTTGCCAACACCATACTACTCGAACAGTACGAAGGTTCGTCTCTGAAAACCCCGCGATTTTACTTCAAGTTGCTGTTGAAAGCGCCTATTTGTGCTTTTGAATTTTGACAAATAATTGAAACTATAATATTAAAACTATGTTATTTTTAAAACCAGATGACAGGCAAATATTCCTCCGAGTCCAAACAGAAATCCGAGATTTGGTCCCAGTTTCTGAGTGGTGAGTTGACAGTGACACCTGTATGATTGAGCTGGGAAACATTTTTACCCACGGACCATGCCGGTGCTCTTCTGGCACGGGTGACCGCCGCCTGACAGTGCCAGGTGAACGGGAAAAAAAATGGCGGTCGAAAGTATTCAGCACGAAGCTCGACTCGAGTAGCTGTCAACAGTGCGAGTATTCGAGTATTCGACTACTGCCAGTTTAAAAATCGGATAACTAATAAGAAAGTTATGAATTTTTATGACATGAAAACTTTGAAAATCACTACACAAATTGGCAACTCACTCATTAGTCTGTGACGTATGGTCCTCACTATCCACTAATTATTTTCTATATTGATAATGTAAATTTCCTATTTTCCCTAAGAATCTTATTTCTTCACACCAGCATCCAAGTTAGATTGATAGTAATATGTTTTTGTGTGGATGCACTAATATAGAGTAATTTTTTCCAGTTAAATCATGAAAATTGAATTTTGATAAACTATTTATATAAAAATCAATAATTATGAAATACAATATTCAGAAAATAGTATCAATTCTTCAAAATTATAAAAGATTTTGGAAATGTCATGCACGCATAGATACAAATCATATAACCTGGGCAAAGGCATGGGGAAATCAAGTTTTGGGGAAAAAAGGGAAATTAATGGGATTAAACTATATAAAGCAATTGATAAGTAGTGAGGACATGACGTCACAAACTGATAACCAAATTGGCAATTTGTGGAGTGATTTCCATTTTTTTTTAGTTATACATACTTTTTCAAAAATTCATAACTTTCTTATTAGTTATCCGATTTTGCTCAAACTTTTTTTGATTGGTTTGTCTGATTTTTTCTGGTTATATTAAAGGCAAGTTATTTTTGGAGTGGACTTGGGCTTTAACCAGAGCCTGCATCGAATCTTGAGAACAGAGCGGAGTGGCGCGCTTACACATAACATGGCAACAGTCATTCCATGAAGCCTTTAACTTTAATAGCCTAACTTGTCAATCTGTGGTTATGGAGCACCTTCATTGAAGGTCCTATGTGAACTGTAGTCTACATAGTCTTTACAGTTTATGACTGACAAGAGTTTAAAGTCATGCTCCTTGCCTTCGAAAGTTTCTTTGGGTCAGTTTCCACTAACAGAATTCTAAATTTAAACCCTGACCCTACACCAAACTATAAATCTACCCTTAAACCTAACATTAAAAATAAAACAATTGTAATCCTAACCCTAATGCTAAACCTGTGATGAAATGAAGCCTTAAGCAATGATCACCAGAGCAAAAGTCAGATCACCATTTCTGCCATCAAGCTAACTTGAACATGAATCCTGTAGCTAGAATGGATGGAGTCAGAATGAGTGATGATTGAGATGCTGATCGGCATGTGAGGTTGTAAGAGCTTGGCTCGGTGGGGCAAGAAGCATCTCGGAAGTCATCAATGATCCCCTTCCTCATTCATCCTGTTGATGCTTCTCTAATACAGAATGCATGAACTTAACCTGCCTTTAGTCTCTTATCCTATCCTCTGTAACTTAGGTGTTGAATTATGCAATAGTGTAGTAGAACCCTTTCAATGCTGCCATCTTGCATAGTGTATTTTATCACTTACTGAGGACTGTGAGATAGAAGGCATACACTTGAAAAATATGTGCTAATTTGCAATGCAATAAATTAGGGAGCATCATTGAAATAGCCTATCCACATGTTCAGGTGTGGGCTAATGCTAAATTAGACCAACATGTACGGTAGCTACATGTACTTGTGGAAAACAAAAGGTGATAGTTGGTGTATTGACAGTTTTTATTTGGCTTTCTTAAAAAGCTCTTACTAGAAGTTAAAGTGTAGAATGCAAGACATTCTCTGCATTTAACCTGCAACATTCCGTGAGTTGAGAAGATAAATAAGGTCATTCAAAATGATATCCAAATTTTGAGTAAAATCTGTAATATAATTTTATTTTTATTATCCTATTCATAATAAATGTCAATTATGTATTGATATAAATCAGCAATATTTTCATTTGTTAAAGGTACTATGTCCCATTTGCAGGCCCAAAAAATGAAAAGGTTAAATTCCAACGGCATTTGAAAGACAATACTAAATTAGAACTTCCCTAAAAAAGGGGCTTGAAAATGTCTTTAAGTGGGAAAATAACGACTATTAGTTGTCGAATCGACTTAGGAGCTATAGAGCCAGTAAGTAATAGTCTGATTTTTCAGACCATTGTACCGAATGGTCGTACGTTTTATGCTGCGCAAAGATTCAATCAGTTTAATTTTGGCCATTACAAGAAGTGGGTTATTGATGTAGACAAATGCTCATGTACCCTTTACAGCTCATTTTATGTATGTTATTACCAAAGATGAAAAAGCCAGTCAGTCACTCAATAGTGTCTGACAGTGAAGTCTAGCAAGTAAACGGGTTTCCTTGCATAATTTGAATATTAGGACACTGCTAACGTTTAAATTTCACAGATAGGACATACATGACATATTCATAATTCCTGCAAAGTTCTACAGAATTTGATGTTGGCTGCAAAAGGGACATAGTATCTTTAACATAGAAATGACATAGTGAGGTTTGTCCACGTACAGTTCGAACATGCCACGTTAAACTGCAGCAGTTTTTTTTTCTTTCTTTTTTCGTGAACTATCAATGAAATGCATGAACTGTACACTGTACAGTAGGGATGAAAAGGTAGCTGTGTGCAACAATAGTCCCATGCATACTGTGTGTTATGAGATGTAGAAATATGAAGTGCAGTATCTCAGTACACTTAAACATCTGCAGGGGTTTTACACGGCAGATGAGCACAAACCAAATGAAGAATTTGAATTTTTTTCTCCATCCTGAGATCTAAAGAAAAATGGTCGTTTATTTATATTTGTTGTTGTTGTGGGGAGGGGTTAAAAAATATTACCTCTTAATCGTTGCAACATTTTCTGACTTTTCTCTGACCCCTCATGAATGAAAGGAGGCGCGATGGCTCAGTGGTAGAGCAGTGGTCTCTAAGTAACTAAGTCGATGCGCTAGTGCCCTTTGGTAAGGCATTAATCCTCATTACCAAGTCCCTCTGAGAGGACTTAAAGCCATTGGTCTGCTGGTTGCTTACTTACAAGCATACACATGCTTACTAAAAAGCATACACATGCTTTATACTTAGCCGTCAGGTAAAACAAACAAACATACATATGCACATCTAAATACGAAAACCCATCCCTTCCCTTTCCACCTTTAAAGGGCAATAAATTGATCAGTCAACGTCATATGAACTTATATCGTATTGATTGATTTATTCCATTGATCTGTAAACATCTATCACCCAACTCCAGATATATATTTTATTCTTCTCTATTTACTTGTCGAAAAAATGGCAAATATATTTTGTTTAGACTGGCGCACAGTGAGTTGTAAGTTGATTGTTAAGAAGTGGAAACGCCTTCATTATCCTACCAATCCCTTAGTTCCTCTACTCTGAGTCTCTGACATGGTTGATTATGAATGTAATTCAAATGAAGTGGGCTGTGATTTTGGGGTCATCAGATAGGGAAACACCCAATTCTTGTTTACGTGTCAATGAATACAAAGCGTGAATGAAAAGGAGCTGCATACAGCAAAGGTCCTGGTACTAAATGTTAAGCACATTACGCCAGGGTGATTGTAATGCTCATGTGAGGTTCTATAAACAAATTATTGGGAGGGGCTTGGGGGCTTGGGCCAAGTTGGGGGGTTCTTCCATTAATTTTGTATGTGCTTGTCTTGCTTGTACTCATTTATAGTCAAGAAATATATATGTATATATATATATATATATTTTTTTTTTTTTGAGGGGGGAATGCTTAAGCCTGTACTATTATATAAAAGGACATTTAGAATAGTTTGCATATATGTTGCAAACCAATAATTCACCGCAGTTAAGAAACCTTTATCCATAGTGAAAACATATTAATGGGAAAATCATGTGCAAACTTTGCACTTGATTGAAATGTACTGTATTGATTTTGATTTATGAACAAGTCATCAAGTTTAGTATGATTGTTTGATCACATGGAGAAGGATCACATTTACAGACACATGTGTAATCCAATAGTGACATTTATTCTTTAATGATTAATGATTTGTGTGAATTTGTTCTGATTGTTAGCTGGCACTGCCATCTGTATTTACACATGGGAAACTGGATAGAGAGTAAAGAAAGTGTTTTCCAAGTGATTTGATCTTGTGTAAAGTCAGGATATGCAATAAAACAATAAAAAATGCAAATATGTAGTAATACACCCTCTCAGATATTAAATGAGTATGATTACTAATCTATACACTTCTGCTCAGTTTTATAGCTTTTTTTTGGGGGTCTGTTTTATAGCTTTTTTGGGGGGGAAGGGGGTGACAATTAATGAGTTCTGATGTACTATCAAATAACTCCAATTGTAGAATCATACAAATCATTGGGAATTCTACATGGGGCTTCAATTTTCATTCACATTCCTCTACCTCTACAATGAAAACCATAGGGGTTTAGATTAGGAGGAAACCACCATGTGGGTGTATGCTATTTTGAAATGTTTGATTTGGGCAAGTTAATGTCAACTTTTAAAGAAGTCCACACAGTTATTGAATTCCGACAAAATACAGAAGACAAATATGCCTTGTTTAGTATCTACATGTACAGCAGTATCATTCAATTTCATGTACCGGTAGTCATGTCTTATAACTATTACGTGTATATCTTATATCATCTTATTACTGGTAGTACAATTAATTCTGGTGTTATTTGCACATGATCTGCAAACCGGATGTGATAAAAGTAAAGAAATGCCCCAAGTGTTTCATGTTTCTCACTTCATAAAACCATACAAAGACACCCATGGTCGTGTGTGTGTGTGTGTGTGTGTGTGTGTGTGTGTAGGTTCTGCTACGTATAAACCTGTTCACAATATAGGGAATTGATTGATTTTTTTTAAAAGAACATCATATAATACGTACTATTTGTTTATTTATTGCAACCATATGAAAGAATCATAGTATAGCGCCATGACATACTCATATTAAAAAAGGTATTGTTTAAAACAATTGTACATGTACAAAGAAACTAGTTTTGGAAAGGTTCATTGACAAGTTTGATACCAGCTTATAGATGACAGTTGGCCAGTCATCAATGCAAACTAATGATAAGCCCTGCCCAGCTTTAAAGTTTGTTGTATAATATAACACTGGATCCTGATCATTATTACAATGTACAGTATACAGCCGTATCTTAATTTTCGCGGATTTCGCGTTAAAGTCTGTGTCCGCAAATTTTAGAACTTGCGAAAATATAAACATGACTTCTTATGCGTATTTTGAACGGGCTGAATTGCGTGCAACGCGAATTTAAGAATCCGCGAATATGTTTTGGGGTCGCTTAGCGCGAGAAATTAATCATGCGAAAATAACAGCGTTTACAGTATTAAGCGTTATACAAAATAATGTGGCTATTATTATTATCATCATCATCATCATCATCATCATCATCATCATCATGATCATGATCATTATTATCATTATTATTATCATGATTATTATTGTTATTATCATCATCATCATGTAGAGAGGTTTCGTTCGAAATATTACTCAAACCTCCATTTCTCTGTTGGACATATCATTATACAATGTTTCGTTATATACATAATGACTTTTAAATTTGTTATGATATTGGCATACCTATTATGGTTTTTGTGTAGCTCTATGGTGGATATGCTAATTCAAACGGGGGGATATTCTTTTCTGTCATTTTCCTTGCCTCTTGGTGATGTATGGTGTCTGCAACACAAGCTCTCTGTATCAGGTGATGTAGCGGTAGGGTCTCTAATTTGAAGTAGATGCTTTGATGACTCCCTACCATGCTGGGTAACCTGAGACAGCTGTTACTATACAGGGGTCCGGATGACGAGCTAACGAGAAATCAATATCGCCAAAAAGGCAGCTGAAAATTTGTAAGACGACTGCCACATAACATTTTAGCACCCCCCTCACTCTTTCTCCCCTCTCTCTCTCTCTCTCTCTCTCTCTTTCTCTCTCTCTCTCTTTCTCTCTCTCTCTTTGTCTCTCTCTCTCTCTCTCTCTCTTTTCTGTGCTTACATGGTCGTTGTACACTTAAAATGGTATAAAATTGAGTTGCAGTAATACTGAGGGCTTACTTAAAGGTACTATGTCCCATTTGCAGGCCAAAAAAATGAAAAGGTTAAATTCCAACGGCATTTGAAAGACGATACTAATTTAGAACTTCCCTTAAAAAAGGGGGCTTGAAAATGTCTTTAAGTGGGAAAATAACGACTATTAGTTGTCGAATCGACTTAGGAGCTAGTAAGTAATAGTCTGATTTTTCAGACCATTGTACCGAATGGTCGTACGTTTTATGCTGCGCAAAGATCCAATCAGTTTAATTTTGGCCATTACAAGAAGTGGGTTATTGATGTAGACAAAAGCTCATGTACCCTTTACAGCTCGTTTTATGTATGTTACTACCAAAGATGAAAATAGCCAGTCAGTCACTCAATAGTGTCTGACAGTGAAGTCTAGCAAGTAAACGGGTTTCCTTTAGGGCTGTACATAACCGTGTAATGAGGTACTCGAGTACACTCCCAGCTTTGCCCGCGAATACTCGAATACTCGGACGCCATGTTTTTTTTTGAATTTTTTTGAATTTTTTTGAATTTTTTTGATATTTGATTTTTTTTTTTTTTTTTGCCAACACTATACTACGAACAGTACAAAGGTTCGTCTCTGAAAACCCCCGCGATTTTACTTCAAGTTGCTGTTGAAAGCGCCTATTTGTGCTTTTGAATTTTTGACAAATAATCGAAACTATGTTATTTTTAAAACTAAAGATGACAGACAAATATTCCTCCGAGTCCAAACAGAAATCCGGAGATTTGGTCCCAGTTTCTGAGTGGTGAGTTGACAGTGACACCCTGTGTATGATTGAGCTGGGAAACATTTTTACCCACGGGACCATGCCGGTGCTCTTCTGGCACGGGTGTCCGTCGGTCTGGACAGTGCCAGGTGAACGGGGGGGAAAAAAAAAATGGCGGCCGAGTATTCAAGTGCAAATCGTACTCGAGTAGCTGTCAACAGTGCAGTATTCAGTATTCGACTACTCGTCGCAGCCCTAGTTTCCTTGCATAATTTGAATATTAGGACACTGCTAATGTTTAAATTTCACAGATAGGACATACATGACATATTCATAATTTCCTGCAAAGTTCTACAGAATTTGATGTTGGCTGCAATAGGGACATACATGTAGCATCTTTAAAAGCCTACATGTAAGTTACATTTGAATAGAAAAATAGACGTTCATAATTGTCTCTCTCAGTCTCTTTCGCCCATACTCATGCCGTTGCCTCAGTCGATGTTTCTGGCTATCTGTTTCTATCTCTCTATGCCTTTAGGCCTGTGTTCATCAGCCGAGTTGGCCAAATAGCCCACTATTTCTTAGCCAGATCATGAAATAGCGGGCTATTTGGCAGGTTAAGACGCAAATAGCGGGTTATTTGCTCGGGAAATCTTCCCAGAATATCTTGGGCTAGTTTGCAAAATAGCCTGCTATTTGTGGTCCGTCTTCACCCGCCCGAAGACTCGCACTATGAGCGAACACTGAGCAAATTATTCGAGCTCAAGTTTAGAGCTGATGAAGATACGATTGGTAACTTCGGGCTAATTTCCCGGATCACAAAATAGCAGGCGATGTGGCCAACTTGGGCTGATGAGGACAGACCTTTTGTGTATTTCTCTCATTTGCACTGTCTCACTGCATTTCAAGGCTGAAATTCTGTGAGTGAAACAGAGAACAATGATGATCAATGGAAGCCTGTGCAGTGCATCACAGGTCTGCAATTGTGATGTACCAGTTCCTGGAATCAATAATTGAGTTCATTATCTAGATCATTACCAGTCAACAATATCATTCTAAAAAGTCACATGTAAAATTATCTGCCTTGTACATGTATTGTTCTCACGGAGTTCATTATCTAGATCATTACCAGTCAACAATATCATTCTAAAAAGTCACATGTAAAATTATCTGCCTTGTACATGTATTGTTCTCACGGCTCACACACATTGAACTTTTGCTTGAATTAATGATACAGTGACTAAATACTGACAATGCATTATATTTTTTGTTGACAGCTCATCCATATAAATATGTTTATAACATGTGGTATTTGCCAAGGGCTGCTCTAGTTCCTGTTGTGGAATGCCTTTTTCATTACAGGGATGCTACGTGTACATACAGGTTTATGTATAAATATAAAGGTGTGTCAAAATCCTCATATCTATATATATATACAGTTGTATTGATATTTTAAAATTGTAAGAAAGTCTACAGTTGATAGAACTACCAAAACCGTCTTAAAATTAAAAGTGCTTTTTATTCAGATTTAAAAACAAATCTATATATAAATGTTAATATAATTCAGTTTCTGTTTTAATGATTTATACAGCGTCTTAAAAATTGAGTTTTAATGTTTGAATCTGAAATGTATAGAATGACTACAAGAATGTTACAAGCAATAGAGTGTAAAAAATAATTATACAAATTTTGATTTTTGTTGTTTTGTTTACAAGTGCTGGATATATTTAGAGTCTTGGTGGACTGTATTTGTCGTTGTCTTGTAATAAAAATACCATATACATACATTTCATGTTTTTTAATGACTAAAATATTATCTGTTGAGAACCAGGAGGGCATTAAAACTGTAAAAAATAATAGGACTTCACACCCTTCCTTTGCTCTCAATACACGTTTTGTTGAAGGAAAGGATTCCTCGGAGAGTCGTAGGTGTCAGAAGCTTTAGCATTGAGTGAATAATGTGTCCAAGCTTGAAGCATCGTTCCTAGTTCGTGGCGATTCTGAAGATGTCTCATCTCTCAAATATGTCTAATCCCTCATTTACGTATCCTGATACATAGCCACAGCTGCATTAAAGCCAGGATCAGGTCACGCCTTATAGTAGTGTTTTAATCAGAATTACAATAGATTTCTAGAGGTGTTGTGGTCCAGTGGATAAGTCTCGGACTGTGAACCACAAGGTTTAGGGTTCAAATCCCTGCCCAAACATTAACGTCCTTTGTCAAGATGTTAATCTACATTTGCCATATATGGGTACCTGGTAGGATTATTCCTTGAATGCACTGTGTGCTGATAACAGCTGCCGGAGCTAAAGCTAGGGTATTGATTTACAAAGCTCTTTGAAGTGGACGTTTTTATCATGACTTGTTATTAACTTGTTAATGAATTATTATTATTATTATTATTAGAGAAAATTTCTGCAGTTTGGAGTCGACAGAAGTTGGCATATTCAATTGAAAATGATATTGCCTGTCATCATTTTCTTTTCATTGTTATTACCTACTTCATTTTATTAAAATATAAGCTATGTTATGATAAGCTTCATATTGGTAAATTTCTACACATGTATGTATGAAATATAAACAGCACGAGCGGAAATAGGGGATGTGGGCAGCTCTGCGGTAATAATGATAGTAACTTTTTCTTATAAGGTGCTTTTCCTGTAACAACCGACCATAGCACTTACAATATTGTTATTACCCTGATAACTGGATTCAATTACTATTCTGCACTTTACAGTGCACATTCTCCACTTCCCAGGGAACATTCCAGCTAGTTGCCTATTTACGGGTGTGCACATGCTAATCCGATCACATTAACCTTCACATCCTACCGGGTGGAGAGGAGCAATAAAGATAAAATGTCTTGTTCATGGATATAAGTGTCGTGCAGAGGTTCGAACCCATGTCCTTTACATTCGCAGTCAAGTGATTAAAGGTATAGACCAGTTTTGGAAACACCCCCTTCTCAAAAAATGAAATGGAAGCTCTCATTACCAATCATGTGAAAGAATATGTTTTGACTAATACGTGATGATACAAATTTTGCAGGGAAACCGCCTACTAATTGATATATTTGGTAAATTATTAAATCTATTTGGACCAAATAGATATCGCGCACGTGCCACGCACGTGTCGCGTAGTCCAATATACATCTTTCTATGTACAGTGCTTGTAACTTTACCAAGACTGGGCTAAATTTCTTATATTTTGATGATTCCAGAACATTGCAGTACACGCCAATACTTATATGCTAGATGATCAGCCTTTTCTGATCGATTCCACAATGTCTCTTTCACAATGCAATCACATGACCAGAACTGGTCTTTTTCTTTAAACCACTCGACAATGACAGCTCTACACTCGACTACACACTAATCAGTACACACAAATCAGTAAATTTAGTGGTGCCATAGATGTTTTAAAAAGGACACCCCCCCCCCTCCAGCAGGTATGTTTTGCAACATATTATTCATATGCCATAGGCTCATGGGTATAATTTCTCTGGTAAGTAGACATCTCTTAAAGGGATTGGGTATCTTTGCTTCAGATTCTAAACAAAATCCTGGATTTAGCTTATGCTTTGAGTCAATCAGGAATTCCATGACGTTTACAAGCCGATCGCCTGTCTGATTATCAAGATATTTATGATTGAAATTCGAAATTTGAACAACCGTTTTCCCAACGGCTTTTATAACACTGCAGTCTATTGGGGAAAATGAGTACCGGTATGGTAAAACCGGTCACTCAAAGATTTTTACTTTTTTGAGGCACTTCATGAACATTTTGAAGCGCAACTTTTTTAAGGCTTCAATATTTATACACCATATCACAGACACTGATAACACATACATGTAGGGCCATGCATCTCAGATTTGGAATTGTTAAACAATGCCTTTAAGCAGACATCTCTTGCCCAAATATCAACATTTCTTGAGTGATTTGTGTCTAAATGTTGCAAGTGAGTGAAGCAGGCAAGCTAATAAGATGTACTCCACATTATCCCATGTACATGGAAAAAGCATATCTGCACATTGCACAGAATCCTTTCAAAAGGTTTTTGTAGCCCAGCTACAAATACAAACATGTCATTTTCATTTTCTTAGAATAAATACCCTCATACCAGTAGATCCTCTTACTGGAGCCAGAAGAGCTTTATGCCAGTGTAAAATGATATGAGTTAACGTCCTTCTGGCTCCAACCAGATGATGGACATGTGTAGTACGAGTAACTCTAGAGTCTAGGAGGAGCAGGCCTACATGTCATTCGTAGTTACAGAGGTAGCGTTTTTTATCTCATGTCATCGATAAGGCTCTTGTCAGATTTGTCTGATTCGAGTATCCACGGTAAGCTATCCCAGCATCTCAATAGAATTTTTCAGTCCTGTTGATAACAACTTCTTTCTAACACACACTCACTAGATAAGAATGAAAATGTGATAGAAAATACAATAGTGCTGATTGATATATTCCAGGGTATACATTGACGTTATCATTTGCCAGTCCCTAGTAAGGCGTTGATCTTACGAAGGCTTGATTTACCGTAAGGTATATCGTAGGATATATAGATAGGAATTGAAGGTATGAACAAGACAATCGCCAAGTGTTTTCTTTTCTGATGAATGCCGGAATATGCCCTAAGGAGTAATTTAAGCTGCCCCAGATGCAATGCCTGCCTGACGCCAAAACTTGATGCGTTGCTTGATGTCTTTGATGAGATGGTCATTTTTTTAAATTCTCCTTTTGGCAATTACAGTAATTGGCTGTATCAACTCGCAGCTGCCAACTATGGCATTTATTGCTGCTAGCTATATCCTTGTTGCGTTCTTGATGTCTTCATGTGAAAGGAATGCCTGAGATTTTGCAGGGGTTCAATTTTTTTGTCTGAAAAGAACTGACTTTGGGTGCCCACTCTGAGACCGAATGTAACATTTGGGTACTCCAGTATATAACCCTGGATTTAGGGTACTAGAATTTCACTGTATAGCTAGCTATAGAAGAATGTCTTGGCTCTACGATAAGTAATTACCTCTTTGTAGTCTGAACATCATTTAAAGTTGATATTCATAGAAGAGCCCTAAATATGAGATATTCATATCTACAGAAAGCTTATAAGCCATACAATGAGCTTGGATGACATTCAAACAATATAACACTTCCAAAAAAGCGAAATTAGGGTGAAAACAATCGCCCTATTCTCTGGGACAAATTTGCCCTATTGTCATCCGAAACGGCCTTTAGCTGTGACGTAGGAAAAGGGAGGCGTGGCTAGTGTGCCACTTCCGGGTATCTAGTAGAATGCATGTATAACATTATAAGGCTGAAAACACAGCTTCAACTTATGTGTTATTCTACCCTTACTATAGAATAAATTATAATACAACATCGTTTGTAAGTTACTTCTCATTAATATTTCCATCTTGATATTCTAAGAAATGTATTATTTGTGAAATAAAAACGTTGACAAATGGGGAAAAGAAGGTGAAACTATGGCTGTGTCCCGGCTTTGTTGTACAGCAAGCCTGCATATATGGGGATTTGGGTGCCGGCGATTTTACCACCATGTAGTTTCACTTTGACATATCAGTCGGAGACTTCACCTCTTCCACTATGAAAAAAAAAAAAAATTGGAATTGATTTGATCATTATTATGAATAAAATAAAATTCAAACAAATCGAAGAATATTTCATTTAGTCGATCGTATCATGGCTATAAAATCGAGGCGATTCTGCTGTTGTTACGATTCATCTGCGAGTAGTGCGGCTCTTGGCAGCCGCATTACCTACACGGCTGATCGCTGATTGAATTTAGTATCGCTGGCGGATTTATATTACCTGCGCGCACATCAAACACACGTAAACGTGACTGCACTGCACACCGCACACACACAGTACTAAACGCTTGCATTTCAGTCGCGATAGACGAAACTTTTACGAAACCAAACCAAAACAAAACGGCGAGAAATACACTATTCTATGGAATTATAGTTATCGACAAATGAAAATGGAGAAGAAACATTATTCATTGTTATGTCAAAGGAAATTCCACCTCGGAACATGATTCTACTATAGGTAATTTTGTTTTGAAACACAGCTAGGTTGATTTTTCATACTATCTCCGTGTACATACAGCTCAGCTGGCAAGCTAAAGCCGGTGAAAAAGTTGAGTTGTAAACAGTTATTTTACGGATATTGTCACTTTTTCAATGCCAATAATGACATGAATATTGACATTAGGATATGTTTCAGGACGGGAGAGGACAACTGTATGTCAGATATTGACCATTCAGGCAATATTTCAATCGTTTTGAGAGAGTGGACTGACATCCACTCTATGAACATTTGTGTGTAGATCGCAGTTAGTCCCTATAGCTGCGTGAAGCATATCCCGGCTCTGACGTCACTCACAAAGCCACTTTCCCTTAGGCGATTTCGTAGGTCAGGATAGAGTCAATTTAGTGAAATTTGATTTTCATAAAACACAAAACTGCACACTTTCATGGCATGTTAGCTGCATAAATTGCTTTAATAACTCATTCAATTATAAAATAAACTATATTTATTTGATTTTATTTCCTATAAGTATCAACTTTAAAGGAACGTTGAATAATGTAACACATGTCTGAGCATTGCTTCAAATGAAAACTCAATAAAGAATCAGGTTTCCGCTCTAGTCTGAACATCGTATCTTACGAACATTGTATTACTGTACACAAGCCTCAAGATTATGGATAGTGCTGGCTGCATTGCTTTGGTTAGGTTTGAATAGATTTGGATAAAGTGAGTATCTGAATATCATCTGCATATATATGATATCGAAAAGTGGTGGTGAAGAATACTTTTCAGACCAATTAAATAAAGTGAGAACAGGATGGGCCCATCCACAGAGCCCTGTGGAACTCCACATGTAATATGGAAAAAATCTGAAGTACTAGTATTCAACTACACGAATGACATGATCACAAGTATGGTCCGACCTGCTTGACCTGTAATACCGAGAGTATTCAACAAAATACTACGGTTAACAGTGTTAAAGGCAGACACCAGATCGAGGAGTAGCATAGCAGTTACATTTCCCACATCCATTTCTTTAATAAAGAAGTTAGACACGTTATCAAGGAGGATTTCTAAGCTATGATGAGGACGGTATGTAGATTGACATGGATCAAGTAGGTTATTAATAAGACAATAATCTGTTAATCTAGAGAACACTACTCTTTCAAATATTTGAACAAAAATGGGAGGATAAGCCAGTAAACTGGCTTAACTTCTTTAGAGCGTACCCAGAAATAACAGAGTCACAATATGATTTAGATGTGGTACTTTTATAGGTATGTGTGTCAGGGTCGGAAATACTCGGGGGGCGACGGCATGCAATAAATCAGTGCCAGATTTTTCCCCGTATATAACTAGTTTCGTAGACAGAAATTGAATTTTGTTATAAAAAACCCGTAAATAAATATATAAATGATGTTCCTATACCTCAGAAATTTTCTCACAACGGTTTAATTAAATTATATTATTATAGTAGATGCCGTTGTCAGACATTGATCGCATCAATTTCTGTCTACGAAATGAAACTAGCTTTGCCATTAGAAATAAGAGTCTATACGGGAAAAAAAATCTGGCCATGATTTTACATGTTTTGTTGTAACAAATGCATCAGTAAAATGGGACAACAGTACAAATATTCACTCACATTTAATGGTTTTAAGTTATAAATAACACAATTTTTAATGGAATTACATTTTTTTTTAATGGGATTGCATTGTCCATGATAAAAATTCGGGACAGAAAAAAAAGACTAAATAACAAATTACGTACCAATTTGGTCGCTAGCAGTATGGCTAAGGAAAAAAACTTATTGTTACAGCTACAATATGGCTTTAAAAAAGTAGCCCCCTCTTTTCAAAAGTAGCCCCCACTTTTCTTAAAGTAGCCCCTTGGTTTTTTGAAAAGTAACCCCCATAAAAAAGGTAATTCCTAGCCTGATGTGTGTAATGGACCACAGTGAGATCCCGACAATTACATTTCATTCTTGCACTGGAAGTTGAAAGTATTTTTCATTGAAAATAGAGTTGTTAAATTTGCATAAATAGTTATTAATATGCTTTTAAAAAACTGTAACATTTTACATCTGGTCTACATTTTACTGAATTGGGGGAGAAGGTGGTAGGAAGGAGAGAGAGAGAGAGAAGAAGAAGAAGAAGAAGAAGAACAAAAAAGAAGAAGAAGAAGGAGGAGGAGGAGGAGGAGGAGGAGGAGGAGGAGGAGGAGGAGGAGGAGGAGGAGGAGGAGGAGATAAAAAGCATTCTCCCTGTGTGTCTTCTGTATGGTACATGTTCCTTGAAGATCATATCATTAAATGTACATGTATTTGTGTTTTGAACATTATTCAAATAATTGGGGAGTACAGGGGGAAGAGAGAGAGAGAGGAAGAGAAGGAAAAAAAGTGTGGGGGAGACGAATGAAATTTCTGGGTTTAGGCATCATCTCTTCACAATACAAGCATCTCCTGGGGAGGGGGTAGACAGAGAAAAAAGAGGTTGGGTTCATGCGATCACCTTCACAAGCGTCTTCAGTTCAACATGTCCTCTTCATCAAGTCAATGCTAGTGTTTCGGAACATTATTCAAACAGAACAAGGTCAGCACACTTGTTCCAGAGGAGACTCGGCTATTCATGCTTTCTTGGATCTTGTTATACCCTGCATCCCAACACGTCTTCCAGGACATGTCAGATGTGTTTACATTAAGATCAAACTACAGAAAGGTTTCCGACTCGGAAGTACATGTCAATATATATCTGTTGTTTGATGTATTAGTTCATACAATCCCCTGAGAGGCAGATGAATAAATACTATTAGTTTTATCTTTCCATTCTAAATAAGCTCTTGTTTGAGAATTAAGTATATTAGTTAATCATTGGAGGATCCAGCATGGTATTGCCTGGTGTACACAAGGTGATTATCCTTCTCTTGTTTTACTACTCTGAGTATGCAATGGTGTGTTATGGTATCTCATTAAAGGATGTTTATAGTTGTGTAAGTTGTCTGGCTTAAAAACCTCTTGATCCTTAGTTCAGTGACACACCCACTTGATCAGTTGTACGAGTCATGCTCGTACTTATACGACTCATGCACCAGCAATTAAAGCCCAAGTCCACTCCAAAATTAAATTACTTTCAATAGAACCAAAAAAATCAGACAAACCAATCAAATCAAAAAAAGTTTGAGCAAAATCGGATAACTAATAAGAAAGTTATGAATTTTTAATGACATGAAAATCACTACACAAATTGGCAACTCACTCATGAGTCTGTGACGTATGGTCCTCACTATCCACTAATTATTTTCTTTATATTGATAATATAAATTTCCTATTTTCACCCTAAGAATCTTATTTCTTCACACCAGCATCCAAGTTAGATTGTTAGTAATATGTTTTTGTGTGGATGCACAAATAAAGAGTAATTTTGTCCACTTAAATCATGAAAAATTGAATTTTGATAAACTATTTATATAAAAATCAATAATTATGAAATACAATATTCAGAAAATAGTATCAATTCTTCAAAATTCATAAAAGTTTGAGGGAAATGTCATGCATGCAATATGATACAAATCATATAACCTGGGCAAAGGCATGGGGAAATCAAGTTTTGGGGGATAAAAAGGAAATTAATGGGATTAAACTATATAAAGCAATTGATAAGTTGTGAGGACATGACGTCACAAACTGATAACCATCTTGGCAATTTGTGTTGTGATTCTCATTGTTCCATAGTTTTACATACTTTTTCAAAAATTCATAACTTTCTTATTAGTTATCCGATTTTGCTCAAACTTTTTATGATTGGTTTGTCTGATTTTTCTGCTTCTACTGAAAATCAGTTATTTTTGGAGTGGACTTGCCCTTTAAATGCTCCAGGGTCAATATCTTACTCTATTTCTCACTGGGCTGTGACGTCAGCTCGCCACTAGTCAAAGACACAAAATTGCGAGCAAATACACAATTTGCGACACATTCACATATGTTTGGGGCCTTTGGGCCAAAATTTGCCTGGAGTTTGCATACATGCTGTGCGGCTGTTGAATGACATAAACAAATTGTTTTTGTTGCAATTTAGTTACAAAGTGTCTTATAGACTAGTTATGTCACAATTTGTTCGAAATTTATTCTCAATTGATTCGCGATTCTGTCTCGCTCCAGGGGGCCCCAGGGCAGTTAGCGCCTGTCTAATGCCAGGAATGTCAGATTTTAATTTTTGTCTCCAATCCGGCACAAATCAATTTCATAGGTCGCCAACCCCTCACAAAGTTGTTTCAAATTTCTTGCACTTTCTGACTCATGAATATCATAATACTCTTTGATGCCTTTTTTGTTCATGATCTTATAAAGAGTCCATCGTGATTGGAGTACCTACCATCATGATAGAATCATTTTAGTCACTTAAAGTATCAAATCACATATTCTATTAAATAAAATAATGAGATGTTGTAAGGATCTAAGCTAATGTGAACACCTCCCTTTTTGTCTCCTCTTGTATCGCAGTGTCCATCGTGATTGGAGTACCGACTATCAAGAGAGACGTACAGAGCTACCTGATGGAAACACTTCATTCTCTTGTCAATGGGCTGTCACAAGAGGAGAAACTTGAGTGTCTTATTGTTGTCTTCATTGCAGAGGTAAGCACAGCTACGTTTATCTACTACTGTCTCCCTTTACCCCGGTGTATCTTTGAGGAAGTAGTTCCTTATTTTCAGCATTTCAATTTCATTTCATTTGCAACTGTGCAAAATTAGGTGTAAGAAGTGAATCTGTGGATGGATTGTCTGATTCATCGATTCATTGAATGGCTTTTCTTTGCAAACAAAGATTTAAGAAGGTATTCCTTGGTCTGTGCAGGCCCGCTGGTGACTGATGAGTTTCTAGATACACAGCAAATGCTTACTCTTGATTACCTTTAATAAATTGATTAAAAATACCCAGATTAAAGAAGGTATGAAATTTTGACAAATAGCATCTCAACGTGATTCGGAAGATATCCTGCATCATACCAAAAGATGTTAAAAGATGGGAGTCGCTGCTACCGTGTTTGGCGTTCAACAATAAGGGGATAGAGCAATGTCGATCTGGCGCTGCTCAGTGGCTGCCGGGCTCACGATCAATTGGGCAAAAAGAATTTCCATTTTCGGTTTAATAAAATTTGGAGTGGACATTAAAAGATTATTATTATTATTATTATTATTATTATTATTAAATTTGCAGTTCTCACATTATTTCAAGAACATTGTTTATGGTAGGTATACATCAATTTATATAGACTCAAGACAGACAAGAGACATTGAAAAGGAAATATAGAATCCTAGGCCATCTCGAAGTATACAATGTAAGTCAAGGATGTACACCGCTTTCCCTACATGTCTGAATTCATGAAAACACAATGATACAGTTAACACGAAGTAAAGCTTGAAGAGAATTAATGAAGTTTACTCAATACTTCCACGGTATTGCAGATGGGTATGAAGCAACTCTATGTGTAAGAAACATACCTCTTAAATTCTGAGTATCTCATTGACATTTAATAGATGATTCATCATTGTTGAGCTGTTATTCAAAGGTTGTTTAAATGGTAATGTAAGACCCTTGGCTGTCAGAAAATGTCACAAGGATCTTGGGATTGTACAAAAGATTGTACCGTTTCTATTTTTGACAAGATGAAGATCAAGATGGATAAGTCCTTACAGGTACATATGTATTTACTCTTTCATGAGTATTACTTAATGGCATATTAAATACATACTCATATTTAAAAAAAATCTATTGATACCAATTTAAGACGTTATTCAAAGAATGATGTATGGCCTTGGGCTATCAGAGAATGTCGTAAAGGTCTTTGAATTGTGAACAAATTAGAGGTATCTATCTTTATGTCTAATACACATACAGATGTAGATTTGTAGATGTATTTAATTTTTGTTTTCATAGCTTTAAATTGACATTTTCACAACATGATTCATAGTACATACCTATTTAATTTCTACCAAGTGATATTCTTGAAAATGTTATTCAAAAGACTATTTACAGCCTTGTCATGTTAGGGGATATCTTAAAGTGACTCGGTAACATTGTTGAAGGTTGATGAAAAAAATGAGTGATTTTTGTATGAAATGTTACTTATTATATTCCTTCTACCATACTGACTCTCTAACATGCAAAAAATCCTGGAAAAATTCTCAAACCACAAAGATATTTATGGTTTTCTTTGAAGGCGTCACTGTGCAACACCCTCTTACAGTAAATTCTCCCAACCAATTTTTGAATTTTCCCAACCGTTTTTCCATGAAAATAAGACATAAGGCAGGCTTTTAAAATGATTTCAATTCTTTAATGTTTAGAATGGTATATAGAGCCAATTCATTGCATTGTGACGATTTTCATTCACCTAAAATTTAAATAAAATATAATAATATATTTGGGAGAATTCTGGAATCGATCAAATCAGTTTTTTCCCAATTTTTATCATTATTAATGGTCTGTTTTCACTCAAACTTTCAGATGATCTTTAATTGTACATCTAGCATTCAAGTCACTACCTTACCACCATTTTCTCTCATCTGAACAATGTTACAAAGTCCCTTTAAGATCATTCGAGTAACTCATGATTTCAATTTTTACAGGAAAAAAGAATTCATACATACATGTACATGTACATGTAGACTTAATGATTTTGCACAGGTTTTCAGTACATGCCCATTCACATATGATGCCGGAAACTAGCAGATTAAAAAATATATATATTTTACCTGAAGTGAATTGCAAGTGGGAATGAAAAAAAGAAGAAGATGTGTGCAACTAAGGTCCTATGCTTACTCACACTAATATGTATCTGTGTGTTAATACAAGCTACAGAAATGTGAACGGCATACTATTAATGTTAACCATGTCATACAGTATGTGAACGAACCTTGTTTCAGATTGTCTTGAAATGTCATCCGTTCCATCTAGCAGATTGATTTAGCAAAACGACATGTATTTCAGCTATTTAAGCATTTTAGGGTCTCATAAAAATATGTCTACTTGTCAAATATTTCACCCATTTTGTGACATTAAGAGCAAGAATTCCAAACAAAATTAGCAGAGTAGATCAACTTTCTTATACTGTAACTCTGTATTTGACTGTTCTTCTTCCTTCTCTGCAAAATGTAGCAGTGAGACATTGATTTTCGTTTGTTCAATTTTGAAAATTGCTGACATGAACCTTTGTAAATCTACCTAGTTTTACGAGTTTTAAAATGTCAAAAAATGAGTCAGTAACAGGAAACACAGAAATGATTTGGATGGCAAAATGTTGCCGTTTCCATTTAAGGAAGTCAGGTATAATTGAGACGGACATAATCATAGTACATCAGTGAGATACATGTAGCTTGTATGTATTTTGCCGAACATTTTGCTCAGTGGGCTAACCTCTCTGTGACCCTTGTATAACGAGACAGGTCATGCAGCGTACATTAATATCATTAATATAAATCTTGTTTGAACACTTTCACCTGCTTATGATCTGAATTGAATGACTTTCTACTCCGTACTGAAATGAAGACTCGTCAGTTTATGTCTTAAAGGGACTTGGTAACATTCTTCAGATGAGAGAAACGGTGCTAAGGTACATGTAGTTAAAGATAATCTGAAAGTTTGAGTGAAAACAGACCAAACAAAAATAGGGAAAAACTGATCTGATGTATTCCTGAATTCTCCCAACTATATTATTATAATTTAATTTAATTTTAGGTGAATGTAAATCGTCACAAAGCAATGAATTGGCTCTATATACCATTCCAAACATTTAAGTGTTTTAAAAGCCTGTTTTATGTGTTATTTTCATGGAAAAACGGTTGTGAAAATTCGAAAATTGGTTCAGAGAATTTACTGTTAGAGTGTGTTGCACAGTGACGCCTTCAAAGAAAACCATAAATAAGGGATTATACAAACTTTGAGGTTTCGCAAACTAAGTTTTAAACTGTGACGGTTTTGTGTGAATATATTGTATGAGTCAGAATTATTTACTCTATGCTTCCCAGGGACCGTGGCTTCAAACATTATCTCTCCCCACCCTCTGCCGGCAATCTCAGATTATCCGCCTGGTAAAACAGTCTTCATCTCGTAGACATGTGATATCAACTACCGGTAATACTATTTCTTACTCATTGTCTTACCTTTTACAGGTGGACAAAGATTATGTAACGAAGGAAGCAGCTGGAATCCAAAAAGAGTAAGTAATTGCTCCATTGATCAAGCTAGTATTTACTTCTGGTAATGGAATTCCATTTGGTAGAAAATGACTTTAAAATCAGCACTATGATTTATTATGAAGTAGACGAAAGCTTGCCTACTAAATTTTAAAGTTGGTAGAAGCTTTTAAACTACATGTTATGATTACTACAACCAATTAAAGTTATCAGTATCGTGTGGGAAGCACGTAAGATTACAAGCATGTAAGATATCTTCCAGAAAAAATATGAACCAATGTGGTACCTTTCTTAGGTGTAGGCCTCCTTATGAATTACTGTAAGCCTGCATAGAGACCTCAGGGTCAGTGTCTCTCCTTATATAGACCTAATTATTGTGAGATTTAAACTCCATACCCTCAAATATTTAAGAGCAGCAAGAATATGCTCTCTTATAAGACATGGAGCACAATTTTCATCTTGGTATATAAAGATACAATGTCCCCTTTGCAGCCAACATGAAATGCTGTAGAACTTTGCAGGAATTATGAATATGTCATGTATGTCCTATCTGTGAAATTTAAATGTTAGCAGTGTCCTAATATTCAAATTATGCAAGGAAACCCTTTACTTGCTAGACTTCACTGTCAGACACTATTGAGTGACTGACTGGCCTTTTTTCATCTTTGGTAATAACATACATAAAATGAGCTGTAAAGGGTACATGAGCATTTGTCTACATCAATAACCCACTTCTTGTAATGGCCAAAATTAAACTGATTGAATCTTTGCGCAGCATAAAACGTACGACCATTCGGTACAATGGTCTGAAAATCAGACTATTACTTACTGGCTCTATAGCTCCTAAGTCAATTCGACAACTAATAGTCGTTATTTTCCCACTTAAAGACATTTTCAAGCCCCCCTTTTTTAAGGGAAGTTCTAAATTAGTATTGTCTTTCAAATGCCGTTGGAATTTAACCTTTTCATTTTTTTGGCCTGCAAATGGGACATCGTGCCTTTTAAGGAGAAGGTTGAGTTCTTGGAAGAGGTGAAAAATAATTTATGAGCGTTATCACTGTTATTATGCAAGTGTGGAAGAACATCAGATACAAAATGTTCCCTGAAAAGCATGGCTCTTCAAATGCCTTAATATTCTAAATATGGCATGTAACAGCATAAAAAGCGGGACGGATTTTGATCCCACATGTTTGTGTAGTCCCATATACATATTTCTGTGGACAGTGCTTTACCAAGACTGGGCCAAATTTCTTATAATTTTGATAATTCCAGAACCTTGCAGTACACACCAAAACTTACATGTATATGCTAGATGATCAACCTTTATGATCGATTTCACACCGTTTCTTTCACAATGGAATCACATGACCAGAACTCAACTTTATCTTTAAAGCAGTTTGTAAAGAGAAGTAGTTATGTATGTACAGGCTTCAGCATTGGGAGAGCGTAACTCCGACCTTCATTATTATGTGATGACTAACTCAATGACATTTGAAATGGATCAATATGCTACTAACAAAGCGAAGATGAAAGTATCTTACAGGCTTGCTTAGTCCCATGTAATTGCAAGGAAGAATTCATTTGCAATTTGTCTAATGATATTTACATATATATTGCACCATTATTATTCATCCACTGTCTGTATTTGGAGGGGCATCTGCTTTCTGAATAATACAAAAGGGGCCTGTATGCACATATTACAGGTTTCTGTTCTCAAGAAAGATGTGAAATTGCTGTCTAGACATATTTTAATGTGAATTTTACCTTTTAAGGTAGTTTTCATTGATAATTACAAGATTTCCTTTTTATTGAATTACAAGAATAAATATATATTTTGTCTAAATGCATAAAAAGTAAAAATGGAAAATTCTCAGTATTGTTTTAGTCTTAGGAATATATGGATTTCCTCACAGTCTTAGCAATTTGCTATTCATCAAGCTTTAGATAAGATTTCCATGCTTTTAGTCCCTTTTTTCATTTTTTCATTTTCATTTTCATTTTTGTAAAAGATAATTCATTCATTCATTGCAACCATAGGTTGGGTTTAATTAAAAAACAAAACATACCGTATTTGCCAGCGATAAGGCCGCATAGGCCGCACCCCCAACTTTGACATTTCGTAGAGGGAAAAAACAAAAACAAACAAACAGACCAAACAAAATAATCATAATTTTCTTGTAGAACACTATTTTTTTTTATACAAACTGATACCAAATTCATCAATAATCAATATTCTTATAAATTTACAGGAAGTTTACCTGAAAAATGATCGTAATTTAGCAAATCTTCATCGATTTTAAGCTAGTACTGTATCGTAGGCAGATTTGGTATCCTACATCATACATGTATAATACCCCTACCACGATGTGCGGTGTAATACGAAATTGCGACTTCGGCTAGATGCGCAGTTGCGTTGCACGGCAGCTAGCTCTGTAACGGTCCCTTCTTTTAGTAAATTCTACTTTTTAGCGATGCAATGGCACGAACTTAGATCTAGATCTACCGGTAGATTATGTTAGAAAATAAGTTATGTAGTTTATTTTAGACTTCATGTTAGAAAATAAGTTATGTAGTTTATTTTAGACTTCATGTTAGAAAATAAGTTATGTAGTTTATTTTAGACTTCATGTCAACAATGCAACATAAAATTGTCGGTAAGATGTTTGGAGCTATTCTAGAAATGTCCTGTACCATTTATAGTCATTGTAGTCCCATATGTACGAATGGACGTGCTGTTTTGACCACTGATTTTTTACTGTTGTTGCGCAAAGGCCGCACCCAGACTTTTTGATATTTTCTATACCGAAAAATACTGCGGCCTTTATGCCGGCAAATACGGTATCTCCCTCAACTGGATTGCTGTTTTGACCGCTGATTTTTTACTGTTGTTGCGCAAAGGCCGCACCCAGACTTTTTGATATTTTCTATACCGAAAAATACTGCGGCCTTTACGCCGGCAAATACGGTATCTCCCTCAACTGGATTGAGCCATTGTAACAAATTGCAATTAATATCTTGCCAAAGGGTGTTAGTGATGTGGCTTGGCAGGGGCTTAAACCCTTTACCTTATGATCCACAGTCTGGTGACTTGTCCACTAGACCTCTACACTTTCTGAAAATATTCCCAGCAGGAAGTGTGAACAGATGAGAGTGAGGGTAACATACAAGAACATGTGGAATGCTACTCCCCTCCTATCTCATCAATCAAAATATATCCAACAATGAAAAACATTGTATGTAGCATTTAGTAGTCACCAAGTGCCTCCTCATGAGCCCAAACTAACTCGAGCTTGAGATAATAGGATTTAATGCTTTTTTATTAAAAAACCCCTTAGTTTGAAGTTCCCCGTTTTCATTAGTCCGCGTCTAGCAATCCTCGCTCGCTCGACGAATTAGGTAGAGCTTCAGACCTTATCGTGTTTTGAGGGTGCCTTCCAGGATGAATTGGCCTAAATTACAGGCCAAATAGCTGGCTATTTCATGAGCAAGCCCAGGTGTACTTTGGATAACAGCTCAAGCTAATATGCTAATCACAAGGGTGAATTAGCCAGCTATTTGTGTCGTCTATGCAATTAGCTTGAGTTAGTTACGATTGGGATAATTTCCTCCGATCAGAATTAGCAGGCTATTTTGAAAATTCAGGCTAGTGAAAACAGACCTACTGTCAAAACAGAACCTTCGTTAGAGGGCTAAACATGTCAGAAAAATAATTACATTTCAATGCTCATGGTTTTAGGTAGTTCTGACGGCCTATTGTTGGTTTGGGAGTCAGGTCAGAAGTTGGCTGAAAAGGTCTAACCATCTGTAGGGTTTGTAACACAAGCGGCTCCATATTCGTACTTTCCAAGGTCTTCTTTTACAAAATACTATTCTCAAAAGGCTAAAATAAAATAGTAACTGTGTTTTGGTACAGAAAGGGGTTGTTGGTTTGCTGTGCACATAGAATTATAATCAAAATTCTTCTTCTATAAGACATGTTTTAAAAAAATACATACACTTTATTCAAGATATGATGGTTTTGAAATGATGAGACTGCCGAACAATTCTGAAATGTGCCTAAAAAATCAATAAGTTTAAAATATTGATTAGATTGACTAAAAAAGGGATTGTATGTACATGTATTAGTACGAGTACAGGAAGACATAAATATTTATTGAGTTGCAGGTAATTCATCTATATTATGAGCACATTTGAGTTGTAGTGCACATAGAAACTGCCAAGAGTATGTCTTCGACTACTTCATTTTGTAGAACAGCTGAGTGAAATGTTTCATGAGTCTTCTTTGAGAAGAAGAAAAAGGCTTATATTTAATAGGATGTAAACTATTTAGATTGTTCACATGTTTACACATAAATAAATGGAGGAGAGGAGGAGGAGGAGGAGGAGGAGGAGGAGGAGGAGGAGGAGGAGGAGGAGGAGGAGGAGGAGGAGGAGGAGGAGGAGGAGGAGGAGGAGGAGGAGAGAGAGAGAGAGAGAGAGAGAGAGAGAGAGAGAGAGAGAGAGGGGGAGGAGGAGGGAGGAGGGAGGAGGGAGGAGGGAGGAGGGAAGGAGGGAGGAGGGGGTGTGAAATTGGGGAGAGTGGACTTGACCCTGCCTGTTACCACAAATATTCTATTCAACAGTCTTGTCATTGCCTGTTCCAAGTCATCAGCACAATTTGACCTTTCACAACTGACTTATAGGAATTTCTCATTAACAGGGGGAACTAGTCTGAAACATTTCTGTGTCAAGTGTAGTATCGTATTATAAATTTTTGCTGAGAGGTTTAAAATTAGAAGATTCCTACACTTGATAATAGCTGAATGTTCATATCAAATGCTATTGAAAATTCTCCCAAAATTGCATCGTAGTCAGATCGTACAGTGTGGGGTGAGCTTTCCAAGAACTCAACCATCTCTTGAAACAATTTTCTTATATTGATTCAGTGGTTATACATTCACTATCAGCGATGGTATGTGGTTCAAAAACCTGGAATGTGAAGACAGTAGAAGAAAGGTATCTTGGGGAGAACAGTAACCGCCATGATAGGAAGATGTGTGGTATAGGTGAAACTGTCCAATAGAAAGAACACAAGGAAGCTTCATGGAAAGGTTAGGTCTGGAAGAAAATGTGGTGGATGTGGTAATATATGAAGTGGATTGAGATGGATGGGTCATGTGTTGAGAAGGAAAGATGATGAACCTGTGAAAAGAGCGTAGGATCCGAAGTGGGTGGCATAATTAAAGAGGGAAAGGGAGACCAAAGTTTTCGTGGAAAGATATGGTAAAGGAAGAAAGCAGTAAGGTTGTTCTAAATGAAGAGGATGCTTGAGGCAATTAGGAGTAGTGGGAAGGAATGTTATCATGGTGCGAAAGTCAGTAACTTCTTGTAAGAGGGAAATTACTGACTTAAATAAATGATGATGATGATGATGTCATTGGTGTGGCTGTGTACAGGCTCCTTTATATACTTTGGTGAACATTTGCTACAACAATACCACCAGATCATGACTTGAGATTGGAAATAATAACCGTTTTTCCTACACTGCTGTCACCATTTGATCTCTTACCAAATTCTCCATTATCTGATGACACCAATTACTAAATCATAATGGAAAGAGTTTGTAAATGAGTCTCTTTGGCGTTTCCTTGTATTGCTATAACATTTTAATGATTCGTGATACTACAGTCACCATGCCTACAGTGCCTACAGAAACCAAACGAAAGTCTGGCTGAAAATGGCAATTAAGCATGAGTTCAGGATGGCAAAACCAATGGCTTTTGCTCTTATTTTTAATCAGGAAAATCTGATCAGTTCTCTTCATTTTCTGTCATTTTTTGATGTTTTTATGGGTTGATGGATGCATTTGTCAGATGCAAAATGAAAGGTACTTGCACCATCAAAGATATAAAAATTCAAATTTTATAGTGCCTTATCAGTATAAAATGCAGCACATTAAAACAAGACAATAAAAACATGGGAATATTTCTACACATCAACTTGTGAACAATTAATTAAAAAGGCATTTTTGGGGTGCTTCATGATGAAGCTATTCAATGGATTTGCTTACTTCTTCCTCTAAGAATCTTAATTTTCCATCAGTAGATAAAGGATGTTTTACCCATGGCAAGTACCTCCATGACTGATTCTATTTAAATTACTACAAAGTACATGTATGGTGTATTCCGGAGTTAATTCCATGGAAGTTATATTATCAATTTGAAGAACCATTTTAAGGTATAACTTGATAACCTGTACCAGTATTAGTATCTCAATTGAGTGGTAAACTGATAGAATTAAGGAATAAACAAAGTCAACTGTTGCTATAGTCAAAGAGGTCAGGTTACATGAAAATGGTTGGATCTAACCCTGTTATTGTTGATATTTAAGAACACCGTGATACCCCATGTATCCTCACAAGGAAAAGGATTCATTATGTTGATGAGGTCAAAGGTCAAATAAGGTTAGTGATCTACATTGGGCCCATTTACATTGCAGAAAATCCATATTTCAATTTTATTGTCCAGCATCCTGTGTTATACCTCCCCAGGATGCCATTATGTCTTGTATTTGAATACCGAAACCAGAGAGTATTTACCAAAAAAAAAAATGAATGGGTATAGAATATTGCAAATGGATTTTGTTTAATGATGGGCCTACAAAAAAAGTAGGGGTGGGGGCTGCAGCCCTGTTCTCTGATTATATATGATGTAGCGCTGTTTCATGAATAATCATCATGAACTTGTGCTTATGAAGAACATTGAAAAGTGGACCCTGGTGAGTTATCAAAGGTCAGTATCCAGGGAATCATAGGAAGGAAGTTACTGAGGTCATGATGGTTTCCATCTTCCTTTTCACATACAGTATGTCAATGTCAATTCAATTCAGTTCAATTTTGGGTTTATTTGTTTTAAAAAGGAAGAAAAAAAGAACATGGCACAAGTCCAGAGACTAATATTGTCATATTTTAAGTAAAATACCAGAAAACATGAAATAAGGTTACGAAATGAACATTGACAAATAGTAGTTCAGTGATAACTAAAAAGAAGAATGTGACTTCATGCCTTTAAATGATAATGTCAAACAGCAATTATTATCTTGCATTCAATTTTTACGAGATTAATGGGAAAGAAAAAAAATCATGAAAATTATACAAGTCCATTTATAACAATTTAAAAAATGGCAATCTATAAGTCACACACACACAAAAAAAAAAACCTTTTACTAAATTTAAGGAGATACTTTAAGTGAGGTAAATTTAGATGCTAAAAAAAATATATAGCACCAATAAATTTGGTACATAATGTAGAAATAGTAAGAATATAAATGTGAAATATAGTACTTCTTATAATTTGATTTGATGAAAACAGTAAAATCAGAGAAACAGATTGTTGGAAATTTGCACCAGAAGCCAATTTGCTCTCCTCTCATATGGCAAATCAAACATAAGAGAGCATAACAGTATGACATCACATTGTCAATTATTGTTGCAACACAGAACTGTTTTGCCTATTTATTACTGAAATAGACCCCAAATAGAAGGAAGTTGTAAGGTTGAAAATGACATGTTTATAACTTTTATTACAAAATCATTGCACAGTTTTAAGTTCTGGATTATAGGGTTCTTTACTTTAAAAGATTTCAAGTTACAACAAGTTGTTGCAAATGTGGGTTAAAAACTGCTATGAGTATGAAGGTATTGAAGTCTAATTTCTAATTTTCAACAGCTATTTTATATAAAATCAATTTTAGAGATCGGGGCAGGAATAGATATGATTGATTTTTTCTTTCCTGATGACTATTGACAAATAAATTACCCTACAAGTGCCCCCAGTATATGTACCCCTCGGTACCACGATGGAGCAGGTGGAGCAACCGAGGGGTACATATATATACCACAGCCCCCTTTTCAAATATTTGCCTACATATGTCAAATACTGTGTATTTGTCAGTAAAGAGACAAATTATTTCGTGATTGCCCTACCCGGTACTTATGTTACAGGAGGAATGAAGTATGGTGTTCACAATGAATTTTGTAAATGAATCTGGAGTGCAGTAGCGTGCTCTCTTATGTTGATACATGTATATTTGTTCTATTTATTAGTTTTGTGTGTATATCTGTTCTATTATTCTCACTTCTTCTTTATTTTTCCAGCTTGTTGATAAGAGTCTACTATTTATGAACAATGGTGATTGTTTGACTGCAAGCAAAACCGTTGTTTTTTTCTAAGAATCTGGTGTTTTAACAGAATTTTGCTATGCAACACCAAAAAACCCAACTAAAAAAATCCAACTCTTGAATGTTTTTTTTTTTAATGCTGGCAGAAACTTTACCAACCTGCTCTCCAAACACCAGTGAATCATTATGGTTTTTGGTCACATGACTCTCCTCACTTCTTTGCTAATGCATGCAGGGCAGTGATAAGTGGCGCATGCGCAGTGATAAGTGGCGCATGCGCACAACTCACCAAACAAGCAGAATTATCAAACACTGATGGTTTGTTATGGGTTTATCCAGTATACATTGTAATTGGAAGTTTAAAAAAATGATGGTTTTTCAAAATGGTTTTTTGGCTGTGTAAATGGGCCCTATGTTTATGATTACATTCAATTGTAACATTGCTTTTATCCTTTTTTTCTTCCAGATTTTCTGCAGAGGTAGATTCTGGATTAATCGAAGTTATATCACCCCCAGCGGAGTATTATCCTGATCTAAACGCCCTCAAAGAGACATTTGGTGATACATCAGAAAGAGTCAAGTAAGTGATAGAATAAGATGAATCAAACAGTGAAATGAAATGCAATGGGGTGGCAATAGTGGACCCATGTAGAGGTGGTAGGCACAGGTGGTATCCGGCCCTAGGCCAAAATGTGCTCAATACACCGGTAAACGTTTTTAAATACTTTTTTTAATGCATAGGTTGTCAGAGGTTTTAGACAACGCTCCTGATCTTGTTACCAAAGGATCTTAATAGTTCCACCATTGAATGGAAAGGGGTTGTGTTTGGTAAGATAAAAAAGAAATGCTCCTGAGGAACCTCCATATTGTCTGCAGATTATAAAAAATACTCACCTAATTTAAGCCCCCAAAAAAAAAAAAAAATTAAAAAACTTATATAGAACCCTTTATACAGGGGGGGGGGTCTTTACATCTGATATTATGCATGAAGTTATTTCATATACTGTTCTATGGGAAAATGATGCATTAAGTTTTAATCATGCAGATTTTCTTCTCATTAACCTTTAAATTAGAGTGATTAATTAACGCAGACAGGATGGTTGTCTCTCTGAACGTATCGAGCCATTCAGGGAAAGTGACAAGATCAGAATTTTCCATGTGTGAACTGTCCCCAGATGATCATGCATCTATTATTACATCATTATACCCTAAGCATCCATGCATCTATTATTTCATCAATATACTCTATTGAGCATGTATGCATCTATTATTCCATCATTATACCCTAAGCATGCGTGCATGCCTCCACAGTTTGATGTTTACTAGGATGGTTACCCTGACCTGGGCCCTGGAACATAAAAATCAATATACATTTTACAATCAATCGTAAAAATATATTGTATCTCCAAGCTTGCTGTTAGCGTGAAATGAGAAATGATGACATCATTGTCTGCGGAGAGTCTGATTGTTACCTCTATGTAAAAGTAAATGAGTTAAAGCCCCTTGATCTAGATGTCAACAAACATTGTGCTGGTCATTCAAGAAAAATGTATTAACTAGCTGTGTCTCTTTTTTTATTTTGATGATTTCAGATGGAGAACGAAACAAAACTTGGACTTTTCATTTTTGATGATGTACAGCAGAATAAGAGGAACATACTATTGTCAGGTGAGCCAATTTATGTGTTTTCTCAAACCATTGAAGCAAGGAGGACACAGGGATGCGTACTGATTCGTGTGGAGCATGATTAATTAGCATTTCTATTTCCAGATATCCAGGTCCTTGACTTGAATTCTGAATGATCAAATGATTTGTCTGTGGAGAGCCAGAAGGGCATTAACTCACATTACACTGTGTTATAATGCCCTTCTGGCTGTAAAGAGACTAGATATACACACAAAATTATGTTATGTTCATTTGATTTTGATATTGAATTAAGTGATAATAAAAAGAACTAAGGTTTAAAACAAATAATTTTTTACTTTAGAGCAGGATGGGTTTCAATATATACCACAAAGACATTACCGTATACTTGTGATTGCTAATGTGCGTGTATCTATGCTTTAGTTCCGTACACTAATGATCTTACAGATCTGAAATTTAAATTTCAAGTGAGGGAGATGGTTTCAAAATACCGTAGAGTGTAGCCAAATTTAGAATGATCTCGCCGGTATGTCACCTAGTCCCTATCTCCGGAGTCCTTCTTGCATTTTAAACCATCCCAGTCAGAGGTACAATGCCGCAGTTAAGGCATTCAGCATCTCCAGTTTCGGTCTGTTTTTCATGAAGAAATTATGAAGGGATCCTTGTGAGGCAGGCGTCCCGGTAGATTTGTGTCAAGTTCGTGTGTTTGCAGACGTCTGCTGAAGCATTTCCCTGATCCCGGTTTCAGCTACCCTACAAAGTGCATTCACACGAATGAGGATGGGGTGTAAGAGCACGTTTCCATTGCCCTGTACATGTTCAATAACTTATTTTCTAAAACAGTCATGTCTTCTGCATTACGACTTAGAAATAACAAGTTTTACACTGTAACGAGGGCATGATTTTAATGATTTTTATATTCATTTTATTTTTCATTTACACAGTGTCTGTGTATCAAGTGAAGCCTTTCTTAAGCATGCTTGAATGCTGGTAGAAGCCTTACAAATATGTTTACAATATTGTAATCTTAAAATTTGAAGAAACAAAAGGTGATAATGCTGAATGTTATGAAGTTCTTTTATTTCTCATTCTCATTATATAATCTGTGTCAAATATATTTCATTAAATGTACATGTCCTTCACAGGATTTTATCTTTTTCTTTTGTTTATCACACTATTGTGACAAGTTATTCTAATATATTCATACAGGATAACAAGATCAGGACCCTGTTTCATAAAACTTGATATCAATAACAAATGCTAAATTTCTTTGACAAATTTGCTCTCAGCCAATCAAATACCATAATTTCAGTAGCTTATAACAGTTATTGTAACTTGTGATTGATAGCAAGTTTTATGAAAACAGGCCCAGTTCTAACTGTCATGTATACGTTAGATGTGAAGCTTAGCTTATCTCACAAGGTATGCTCACGATATAAAGTGTGGAAAACATGATAAAATGCGTGCATGTGAACAGAGCCTGGAGAATGCCTGCATGCACCAATCCTGGTTCAACGTCAAATACTGTTTGTTTTTCCTCAAATGGATCGAGAGGTTCTGTTGTCTAGGCCAATCACAGAAATTAGCAAGATAACATGACTCAGTCAGCTCCAGCATAATGCCAAGCAAGCGACAAGAGGTCTTAGCACTCCATTCCTCTCGCCATGCGCGGACAGACAATGTCGAGCTGTGAAAGATGAGTGCCAACAGATGTAATAGGTAGAAGGCATGAAGTTTCAGGTTGCCAATTTGAAAATGGTAATTGTATTGATTTTGGGTTTAATACAATATTACTTGCCGGGAACGGTGTGGATGTGCTGTTTGCTCTTCATATGAGACTTCTCCAAGGTGTCTTGCCTCGGTTCGCAGAAATTAGAGATCTCGTTCCTCCGTAGGCTCTTGTTAATGACATATCTTGTTGTCATGGTGACGCATCTCCAGTATCGGCATGCTCGCTATTGATGTTTTGGGCTGATCTTTGAACTTTTCTCTCTAATTAATAGGGGAGTGTTTGCCATCCAAGCTGGCAGTACCCTCAAAGTGAGCTATAGCTCTTTCATTAAAAAAGAGAGAATTCCCAGGTAGATGTGTGTAGGATTTTAGTTTTGAATTCATTTTGAAATCCTTCCTCTATTAAAGGTTCTGTTGTCAGAACTGATGAAGATTGAAAATGTTTTAACTCATAAAACTTGTCCAGTGAGTTGCAGAAATGTGTTTTTGTTGTTGTTGTTTTTATTGTCGACATTATCACATGGCTCCAGAGTCCACGCTAACTTTTTTGGAAAGGGTCCGAATTGAAAATTAAATTTGGGTGGTCTGGACATAAATTTTGGACGCCTGTTGGTGTTGAGCCCCGATTGCCATCATTACTATTCATTAAACAATCAAATGGAGGGTCATGTGCTAGTGTAAACAATATTGTTTGTGTATAAGGAGTGAGAGAGAGAGGGAGAGAGAGAGAGAAAGAGAGAGAGAAAGATAACAGAAAGAAAGAAAGTAATAGAAGGGATAAGAGAAAAAGAAAGATAGAAAAAGGTTTTTAATACTACAGTAAAACCTGTCTATAGCGACCGCCCAAGGGAAACACAAAAAGTGGTCTTTGTAGACAGGTGGTCTTTGAAGACAGGTTCCTTTAGTACATGTTTCAATGAGAAACCATTTTCAAGGGAAACAAAAAATGTGGTCTTTGTAGACAGGTGGTCTTTGTAGACAGGTGGTCACTAAAGCAGGTTTGACTGTAAAAGAGATGGAGCTTTCCTAAAAACGAGATTTGTTGTTGTTGTTGATAGATTGTAAGCTTCATTGTGTGTATTATAATGGAGGGGTAGAGAGAGAAAGCGATGGAACATATGTAGAGCAAGAAAGAAAGAAAGAGGGAGAAGTAGATGTGTCAGAGATAAATAAAGAGGGAAAGGGAGAGAGAGAGAGAGAGAGAGAGGGGGGGGCACAGATAGTCCTTGCTTAATACACCGTAGATCTGAGCGATACTGGTCAGCTGTATATGTACATTAGGAGGTGATATAGATCGACGGATAATCCAGAGGTAATATGGGTGAAGATGTGAATTTCTAAATATGTAATGAGGGAGGAGAGCAATTTAGAGCTGCAATAAAACACACCCCTGCTATGGCTCATTACACTGTCTAGTTTGCACGTGATTAATGCCAGAATATCTGCCCTAATTTTTCTCCTGCTCAAGCCTTGTAATATTGTATGAGGAAAGAAAATAAGATCTATGGCAGGTTGTGAAATGAACCATCGCATGAAAGAAAGTAATTGTTCTTTTACTAAGAACTTCATATGATGCCCTTTTCTGTATGTTTACAAAGTAACAAAATATATATTAATGCTACATATATTACTCATTGCGGATGTAGTATCGAAATAATATCGCTAGTGATATTCGTTTGTCTCGCAATGTGGTCAATAAGGAATCTAAAAGATCTCGACATTTCGTGCGCTGCTGCAACACTTCGTCAGGTGATAAAAACTAATGTAAGCAAGGGTGTTTTATACTCTACGGGAGGACCGGCGCGACGGTCAATAATTCGATCGATGATTGGAACGATCGAATTATTGATCGAATTATTGACCGTCGCGCCGGTCCTCCCGTAGAGTATAAAACACCCTTGCTTACATTAGTTTTTATCACCCGACGAAGTGTTGCAGCGGCGCACGAAACGTCGAGATCTTTTAGATTCCTTATTGACCACATTGCGAGACAAACGAATATCACTAGCGATATTATTTTCAAAATATATATTATCAATAAAGTATCAATAAAGTGATGTACCAACAAATTACAAAACACATACTTGAAAATAATACTTTAGCATCTGGCATAAATTCATAGATGTATTGTGATGCACTGTTGTAACAATATGAAATGGATATTGTAGTATATTTTGATATAGTGATAAATAAAATAATAACTAATCTTTGATTTATAGATGTTTTACTGTAATGAGTGTTTTACAAGTCAGTGATATGCGGATCACTCGTTGCTCTTCATTCTGTCACATGTCAATCTTTATTGTTGGAGATAGTCATGAAATTGTTCATGTGCTGATTGACTCTCAGTACTGCCTTTATTCTGTATGTATTCTCTGTATAATCTGATTTTTTAAATTGTGAATCTCGGTCACACGTTTGTCAATGCTTGTGGCATCCATCAGGTTATGCTCGTGCATCATCATCACATGAAAGATGTTATCCGTTGCTCACTTGCCTAAACAAACAAAAATCAAGAGAAAACAAATCCTGAAGGATTTCACACCTTCGAAACAGCTCGGCAAAGAAAGAGTAGAGGTTTAAATCCAAACCCCAAGGACGACGGGGGAACTGGGAGGAAAGAGGGCTCCATCTTGGGGCCAATTCAGTCAAGGGTATTAATCGAGACGACGGCCCTGTCACTGCACATCAGTAGGAAGGAGCCTAAATCGCATGCAACTAATTACAGGGTGCCAATTTTCTTTTGTTATAGTCATATTGCTATATGAAATTGCTGGAGACGACTCGCAGTGAAGGTATTAACTAATCAAGGCAAAGGATTTTCTTAAGAGATGAGTGAATCAGCTTTCAGCTCTAAAATTGGCAACCAGTCACTGATAATTCTTCTTTTCATTTAGGATCTAGATACATAATATAACATGCCAGTTATGAAATTTTTACAGCAGAAAATTACCTAATATTTGTAATGGCAAATTTGCTGGATAGAATTAATAATTTTGTTTATCATGGGGTGTTTAACTTTTCGTATATATATTGAAAAGTAGCTATCTTGTTAAAACATTCTCCCCTTATTAAGCTGATAGAAATAATACGAGAAGGAAACATGAATGACACTCTTCTTTACCTGAATGAAGATTTATTTAATCACAATTGCTGTGTGCCTATCGCCTTGATGTGTATTCTTCATTCTTAATGAGCCTGTGATAGATACTTTGTTAATTAGTAGCTCCATCTTGATGGTGCGTGCCGTTGGTGGCCTTCTTCTAGAGCATGAACCCCTTAAGAACATAAGAGAAAGCAGTCATGACATCACAAAGAAAGAGGAACACTAGGTGGTGACGTTAGGGGGGTTTTCACACCTGCTTTATCTTGGAAAAATATCCATATCTTATACATGTATAGGGGTGATCTGACCTTCGCTCTGGCAACAATAGGCCTGTCTTCATCAGACCGAAGTTGCAAAATAACCTGCTATTTTCAGACTCAGGATATTTTCCCAAAGCTCGAAATTGCGTCTTCACCAGACCGATACGCTCATCACAAACTAGCTCGGACGGGCGCAAACTAGCCTGCTTTTTCCCAAATAGCGGGCTATTTTGGAAACAAGACCAAGATTTCTCGGGATATTTTCTCGACCAAATAGCCCGCTAATTGCAACTGCGGGCTGATGAAGATTGGAGATCGGGTTAGTTAAAATAGCGTGTTATTTTGCAACTTCGCTTGATGAGGACAGGCCTAATGACTCTGGCGAACATTGCTTGGGGTTTTAAGTTAGATTTAGATGTAGAGTTAGGGTTAGGTGCTTGGTCCATAATGCTGGGTCCAGGGTTGAAGTTAGGAATTAAGATATGTAGTAAATTAATCATGGAGCGATTGGCATCAGAGCATATGTCATACGAGCCTTACAGCAGGGTTCGACACCAACAGATGCCCGGGACACATTGGTGCCCAAATTTGACGCCCCAAGATTTCAAACTTTTAACATAGGGCTCATGCATTATTTCCTAAAATTCACACCCTCCTGTTCTATCACATGAATGTAGGATGTTTGTTGAAATATTGCACATGCACTTTCTTTCTTCTTTGCTCTGAAGAAGAAAGGTGTCAAGTAGGTAGCGTGTAGCAGCCAGAAAGGTCCCCTGTTTGTCATTCACACCACCATTAATTAACCTGACAATGCGTAAAGAAACTCAATGTTGAAGAAAATTACAACTTTCGATCAGCACTTGTGAAGTCTTTTTCTGGAATATGTCACAAGCATGTACTACATTAACCATTATTTTCATGAATGTCATGCATTGCTGCAGGGTCATGAATTAAACAACACGCAAAACTGAGCTGGCAGTGCATACACGTACACATATTGAAGTAACCTGTGCTGATAATACAGGTGTAGAAAAAGAAGAACGTGTGAAAATGTTGGCTTCCCTGTCATCCGTAAAAATATTTTTTACACAAGAATATCAGCAGGTACAGTAGTTACATTGACATTAACGTTGTTAAACCTGGCCTGTTTGATCGGCTACATGTATGTTCTACCAGATCAGTATTTACGCATAGTTTTTCAACATGAAGTAGGTGTGAAAACGCCTGATGAGCGCGATAGCTAGGTGTAGACAGTCGATGGCTTCTCCAGACTCACCGATGTCCCAATCGCGATACGAGGCAATTTAATGCGGGGGGTCGCTCTGCCGTCACCTCAACATTTTCATGTTGGTCGATTCGGTATCAGCTCGTTCCTTCTCAATTTCACCTCTCATCTCCTCTCTTTTCACACAACATGCTGAGAATGATGATGCGTGCTCTGTGGCATGCTGCAATCAATAGATAGGCATTTCTCAGCGTCCCATAATGAGAAGATGCTAAAGCTCATTCCAAGTTATGATTACATCTGCTAAATTATGATTACATCTTCTAAGGGGAGCCTTCCAAAGTTGCGACTGTGCCCCGACGCGTCGGGGCGCAGAGCAGGATATGAGAACAAAGGAGGCGTCTTTCTGCGCCCATTTGCGCCCATTTGCGCCGGGTACGAGAGGACGCAATTTGGTTTCCAGCTCATTAAAATCTGGCTATTGTTTGGAGTTTCATTGTTACGAGATAGCCCCGCCCCGGCGCGTCCCGGCGAAGCACTTGACATTAGTGAATGGGAGCTAAAACTTTGAAAAGCTTTCGCGCCCTTTCGCGCCCGGTCCGGCGCATTAGTTAGCCCTGTAATCCCTGCTTGTGTGTCGCTCTCGTCTTGCGAGATTTTACTCTGAAAAGATTTACTTTGGCTACTGATTTGTTTTAATATTATTTTACGTAGATGACATTGGTTACAATTTTTGTTTTTATTGTTTATTTCCCTCTCAACATCGGAGTTCTGTAGGCGTCAATGTTGGCATGATTGTTCATTATTTCATCTCCTCCTGTTCTGTCCATGATTGTGTTCAATATCAATTTTAATATAAATTGATTTGTTCACGAAGAAAAATATTATTTTATACTTACCCCACTCTCTCTGACATTGTTTTCCTCATGCATGTTTTGACACTGTATTTGTTTCATATTACATTAAATTTGTGTATATTTCCTTTTTCTAGCGAAGTTATCGCATGTTTCGGTTTTCTTGTTTTGTTTTCTTAAATTTTCATTAATTTTCATTAATTTTTCGTTGTATCTTGTAAACCGTTCCGTCGTATGATCATTATAAATCATATAATTATATCGATCATCAATCTGTTATTTCAATACATAGGTCCTTTAAATCTACGTAAAATTAGAGAACGTATTGTTAAATCCGTGATTTTGAAAATGATACTTAATCAAGAACGTCGTAATTACTTTCTCCTTGAAATGAATTTACAGAGCGTTTTATATGTCTTACGATTTTTTAATGCAAATTATATCCGTATTGTCATGAACATCATCAATATGTTTCGTTAGAAAGAAGACGCTCATTTTCAGAATGTTGTTTCTTTACAAAGCACTAATGTTACGAACAAAATTAAATACACCGTACCCGTATCATCGGGGAAATCGCAAAACTCCCAGGGGATTATCAATTGCAAATCAACATAGTAAATTATGCCTAAATCGTAAGAATAGAGCATGCATTAAAAAAGAAAAGCGTTACTAGGAAATGATGTTTGAAATTTCACGTCGATCATTTCAAGAAGAAATTAGTTTTCATTCTGTTCCAAAGAAATTTTATCAAATATTTCTTTGCGAAGAAGGGTTACAGCCGCGGCCAGTATTAGATCTAGGTCATTGTTGTGAAGAATTAAAATACGTATATATTGTGCTAAATTGGGGCCACGTGGTATCGAAAGAGCGTAGTGCGTTCTAGAACAAATACAGGCCATGGCAATTCGTTGAATTGCTTCTCGTAACATTGTTACAGAACTGTCTCGATGTCTAAATAAGGATCCATCCCGGGGATCCATCAGGCATGTGTTGGTATCAAGTAGTAGATGGAATTTATAATGATTGCGTTATTTTGGGCCATTGATTTTTTTTTTTGGCTAGCCCTTATTCTTCTAGTTCTACTAGGTTATCGAGAAACACAAATAGTGTTGATATTTTCCGCAATCCCTTTAGCGCCGAGGGTAGAAAAGCCTATAGAAAAGTCAGCTGGACAATAGCAATTTAATGTTGGTCGAACAATCAGGGAGAAATACTGGACAAACGGGTACACGATATTAGCTCACGTCTTCAATATAACCAGGGAATCCTGATATAACTATTTAAGCACATGCTCACAATATGAATATAAAATCTGGCTATTGTTTGGAGTCTCGTCGTCACGAGATAACCCCGCCGGCGCACTTTGGCGAAGCGCTTGACATTTTGTGAATGGGAGCTTAACCACTTTGAAAAGCTTTCGCGCCCTTTCGCGCCCGTTCCGACGCATTTAAGTTATTCCTGTATTAAATCCCCGCGTGTGTGCTCTCGTCTTGAAAGATTTGACTCTAAAAATATTCACTTTGGCTACTGATTTGTTTAATTATTATTTGACGAATATGACATTGATTTAGATTGTTGTTCTGATTGTTTATTTCTCTCCCAACATCGAAGTTTTGTAGGCGTTAACGTTGGCATGATTGTTCATTTCTGTTCATGAATGTGTTCAATACTTGTATTATATTAATTTGTTCACGAACAAAACAGAAACGATATGTATAATTGTATTCCTTCTGTATGTTTTGACACATGATTTGTTTCATATTGCATTTATTTTGTTTGTTTCCCTTTAATGGTTGCCTGATATGTTTTGCAATATTTTCTTTCTCATATTGCAGCGAGTTTATCAGATGTTGTTCCGTTTTCTATTTTGTTTTATATTATTTTCGTTGTATATTGAAAAGCGTTCTGTCATCCGATCAAAATAGGTCATATATCTAGATCATCAATCTGTTCTTTCACATGCAAGATCGATTTAAAGAATAGAAACGTAGGTTCTCTAAATCTTCGCCAAATCAGCTATTGTATTTCAAAACCCGTGATTTAAAAATGATACTTATAATCAAGGACATTGTAAGATTCTCCTTGAAATAAGATTATAGGGCGTGTATAAATATGTCATACGAAACAAACAAACATCTGCAAATTAAAAATATTACAAAAATGATACCCGTATTGTCGGGAGCCTGCATCATCAAAACGTTTCGGTAGATGGAAGACGCTCTTTTCGAAATGCACTCACCAAAATTCTGCTCGAATCATAAGGAACACTGTCTCCTGCAAAATTATAAAACTAATTTTACGAAAAATGAATATCTGCATCATCGTGGAAATCGATATACTCCCAGAGAGATTATCATTTGCAAATCAACATTGTAAATTATGTTTGAATCGTATGGGACCTTGAATGAACAGAGCATACCGATTTCAGAAGAAAAAACAGTGTTTATCGGACATGATGTTCGTTATTTCCACCTCGAACAATTCGAAATCGCTTATCTGTTCCAAACATGAAATTCGATCGAATATTTCTTTGCGAAGAAACTGTATTGATGGTGGCATTTGTCGTAACAATTTGTTGTCATCAATTGCTCGTGAGGTTTTGACGTTTCATATTTATTAGCTAGCGCTAGTAAAGTCTTTTTAACGTGCCCTGTATATAGTTATAAGGCCTGAACACGTCATGTTCACATTGGGTGTTAGCATACGGATATTATAGTACATGTAACTTTTACAAGCACTTTGTTATTGCAACACAATGACAAAAGACAGCTCTTTGAGCAGCTAATAGTTGTTGCGCCCATTGTTCCGCACATAGGCGGCTATATAACCCTTTAATCACAATAGCACCCGACCCCTACCCACGCACACATACACAATCACCATACTCGGAATAAACTATTGTAATCAATCATTTATGAAAGTAAAATAAAGATGTTTACGCTTAGTGTTTGGATGTCACACTATCTACTGGATAGTCATAACCGTGTACAAAATCAATGTCAAGTGTTAGTGCATATCATTTTGCATTTTCACTTTATTACTTGGCCAAATTACATCCAATGAAAGGGATTTAGTAACATTACTTTGTGGACATATCGGATCATACCAATACATATTTTATTAATCACCCATCACTTTTTGCAATTGTCAACAAAGTTACTAAATCCCTTTAACTTGGATTTTCTCACATTACCTTATCAGTGGGCATATTAGCTCACAATGATGTAGTTACTTGATCCCTTCGATAGTGCGTTTTTTCCATTGTAATTGCTGATTTGCAGAAAATGCGTTCGAATAGAGCTGCGCTCAAATTTGTGAAGATATCGTTGCGTTTAGATCTATTTATTTGTCCATTAAACATATAGTATTGTACTTGTTCTATTCTTATCGATGTTAGTTATTCTATAGCTTTACATAATTATGAGAGGTTTTCACAATTATTGGTGACATCCTATATAATGAAATATTTATTATTAAACACGTATTCGGACTCCTTTTGCGCAATTTGTCAAGAATTCTGAAAACTTATACATTTGCACGTTATAACCTCGATATGAAGATGGAAAACACGGTACGAGCGCCTGATGATATCGAAATAAAAAGAATATTACTGTACAATAATTATAAAAAGTAAAATTGTTGAGTGTAAATAATGATTAAAAAAAAGAAACTGAAGAGGAATCCACAGCGGGGCGGTTGGTGTTGATCGGAGAGACAAATAGCATAATAATAAATAACAATACGTCCAACTTTCTCTCTCTCTCTCGTTTTCTCAATGTCATTTTCTATCTTCATCTCTCATAGTGTTTTCTGTTCCGCGATTTTTGATGAGATCGCGTTTCGACTTACTCCTAAATAAAATTAGATGATCATAATTATAACGTAGAACCAGATTTGACCCTATCTGAAAATTCATTCAAATATATAACAATCATTGAAAGATAAAGGAATAATACAAATGTGACTTAGTAAAATGTCACAGACGAAAAGATGACATGAGAAATGATTGTTTCTCTCTCTGTATGTCTTAATTTCTCTATATCTCTTGCTCGCTTTCTCAGCGCCATTTTCCATCTTCATCTTTGGTACTGTTTTCCGTCCCAAAGTATTCCTTTCGATCTTGAGATAAATTATTATACCATAACCTCGATATGGAGAAGGAAAACACAGGACGAGCGCCTGATGATTTATATTATAAAAAGTAAAACTTTTAAATGTAAATCTGTGTTGCATCAAAATGATATGAAAAAAATGTTTATTATGCTATGATATTGACGTTACTTATATACGTCGGACATAATACTTTAGCGAAAAGATATAAATAAACCCCAAAAAGTAACTAACAAAAAAATCAGAGCTGGGGTGATCGGAGATTCGGAGAGACAAATATCATAATAATAAATACAGTACAGACTACGTCCATCTTTCTATCCCTCCCGCCCTTCTCTCTCTCTCTCTCTCTCTCTCTCTCTATCTCTCTCTCTCCCCATTGTCTGTATGTATGTCTGTCTTTCTCTCTCTGTCTTTCTGTCAATGTCGTTTTCCATCCTTATCTTTCATGTTGTTTTCTATTCCGACATTTGCTAGTATGCCGGCATCATTCCTACTAGCTTGAGACAAATTATTATAACATTTCCCTGATAATGTACACAAAATTATACCTTATATTTATTATAGGAAAGGAAAATAGAGAACGAGGGACTGATAATGTCGAAATGAGAAGAATACTACTGTATAAAAATCATAGAAACTAAAAGTTTTGATTTTGAATGTAAATCTTTGTTGCGTCAAAATAAAATGATACGTTCATTTATGATATTGACAGAAATAATATACATCGGACATTATACTTTAGCACGAAAGGGTTATCTAGAAGAAGGTGGACAACATTATAAGAAAAAGAATAAAACTTTCTTTATTTATAAAAAAATAAATAGCAGAAATACCCTACCAAAACCGAAGAAATCTTGAAGAGGAAGACAAGAAAAATAAGTATGAAAAGGACACAACAAATTACAAAAAAGGATAGGATTCTAGAGCGGAAGATGATAGGGAAACGTAATAGTTTGTAAGTATTGGCAAATTTTGACAAAGTATATACAAACAAAAATGACACAGAAATATTTGAAAGTATTTTAGACCTACGAAAAGATTTATGTCTTAGGCCCCCTACAGCTAAGTTACGTAAGAGGAACAATGAACGTGGCCAAGGGTAAAGTTCGTTGTCATGGTTGTAAACTCCAACAATAGAAGAACGGAACGGAAGTTACGTAAGAGGAACAATGAACGTGGCCAAGGGTAAAGTTCGTTGTCATAGTTGTAAACCCAACGGAAGGAACGGGTTAACAAAGTTTTATTGACATGATAGGTTGAACGAGAACACAGATGGAGACGAAGACAAATACATTAAAGATACTATGTCTTTTGCAGCCAACATCGAATTCTGTAGAACTTTGCAGGAATTATGAATATGTCATTATGTCCTATCTGTGAAATTTAAACGTTAGCAGTGTCAATATTCAAAAGGAAATTTACTAGATTCACTGTCAGACACTATGACTGATTTTCATCTTTGGTAATAACATACATAAAATGAGCTGTAAAGGGTACATGAGCATTTGTCTACATCAATAACCCACTTCTTGTAATGGCCAAAATTAAACTGATTGAATCTTTGCGCAGCATAAAACGTACAACCATTCGGTACAATGGTCTGAAAAATCAGACTATTACTTACTGGCTCTATAGCTCTAAGTCGATTCGACAACTAATAGTCGTTACACTTAACGACACAAGCTAAGTTCTAAATTAGTATTGTCTTTCAAATGCCATTGAATTTAACATGGGCAAATGGGACATAGTACCTTAAATTCTTACGTTGTTTGCACTTCTTTCTTTATTGTTTCGTAACATATAATGAATCACTATATTTTCAATATCATTTATTTTCGAATAAATAAAAGACTACCAAGACTTGACGGCGATTAACTCCTTATTAGCCACACCAAAAAAACACTAGAACGCGATGCGGAAATAAACACACTGAGGCACATTTCACGAAAATCCTGACGTATTCAGAGAGGGAGAGGAGAGACAGAGAGAGAGATGATTGTGATGAATTATGATTTTGTTCTAATCTCTGTCATTCATTTAGCTCTTTCCATTACAAACAAAACAAATCAAATATGCGTACAAAAATTCAATAAATATTTTATTGATACAGCAACCTCATATCAAAATAGGGTTCTAAGAGATGTATAGATAGAAAAAAAATTAACAAAATTAAGCGGGAGGCAAAAACTAAAACAAAATGAATATTTCAAATTATGAGAAACGAAGTCGAAAGCATTCAAAGTAAATATTATTTTTTTCGAGAATAAAACAATGTTCATCTCAAAATTCATTTCCCAAATAGTCCTATATTTGATTTGCACATTTAAAAGAAAGGGCATTTAGTGTAGATCATGACATAATGTTGGTCAGAATATAGTTACAAAATGTGTCGAAAACCCATGTAAAACGATGGCTTAGGCCTATTATGTATGGCTCGGTTGATAATCGGCCGAGCTTTAGCAGACGACAATCATTGACAATGGGGAAATGAATGGAGGTATCGACCGATCTGCGCGTGCGGCGGTGCTTACGCAATTTGTATTGTGAGTGTATTAAAAGGAAAGACGTGAAGCTTCAGCAAAATAAGACGGCAATTTCCTCCAAAAAACAGACCTTATTTTTGTATTGATGAACAAAACTTATATTTTTAGAAAGAAAAAGTCTGATCTTTAATTTTTACATTTACTAAAAATCACGAAAATGACTGAATGAGGCGCAATGAGCAATGAAAATAGAAAGCACCGCCAAATTTTCAATTACTGGCGATGTAACCGAAATCGCTCCGTCACAGATTTACACGACGAGAACGTGGACTGCCACGTGCCATTCTTTCAAGGCACTGGCCCGTGCCCGGCATTGCCTTAAAAGGACGTCACATTACCTTAAAGGATGTCACCGTGGCAGTCCACGTTCTCGTCGTGTAAAATATAAAAGCCCCTATTCGCCGTGAGTGGGCTCGCTCTCAAAGGGTTATGCTATTTTTTTCACTTTCTCTTATAATGTTGTCCACCTTCTTTAGCTAACCCTTTTGTGCTAAAGTGTATAATGCCCGATGTATATTATTTCTGTCAATAACATATAATGAACGTATCATTTTATTTTGATGCAACAGAGATTTACATTCCAAATCAAAACTTTTACTCTCTATAACATTTTTGACATTATCAGCTTCCATTTCGACATTCTCAAATCGAATTCTCTATTTCGTCATATAATATATGTATAATTGCCATTATGAGTAAGATCAATGGGATATTCTATAATAATTTCTATCGAAGGATAATCAGTACAAGGTATAATGGGTAAATCATCAGGGATATGTTATAATAATTTATCTCAAGGAAGGAATGATGCCGGCATACAAGCAAATGGTGGAATATAAAACAACATGAAAGATGTAGATGTAAAACGACATTGACAGAAAGACAGATAGAAAGACAAACAGAGAGTGGAAGAGAGGGAGAGAGAGGGGCGGAGAGATAGAAAGTTGGACGTAGTCTGTACTGTATTTATTATTATGATATTTGTCTCTCCGATCACCCCCCACACAGCTCTGATGTTTTTCTTTAGTTAATTTCTTTTTGTTTGTTTATATCTGTCCGACGTAAATAAGTACCGTCAATATAGCATAATAAACCTTTTTTCTTCTTCATATCATTTTGATGCAACAGAGATTTACATTCAAAAGTTTTGCTGTTTATAATTATTGTACAGTAATATTCTTCTCATTTTGAAATCATTAGGCGCTCGCTCTGTTTTTTTTCCTTCACCATATCGAGGTTATGGTATAATAATTTATCTCAAGATCGACAGAAATACTTTCGGAATAAAAGCAAATAACGGAATGGAAAACAGTACCAAAGATTAAGATGGAAAATGGCGCTGAGAAAGCGAGTAAGAAAGAGAGAGAGAGAGAGAGAAAGAGACATACAGAGAGAGAAAAACGTGGAAACGAGATCTCATTAAAAATCGCGGAACAGAAAACACTATAAGAGATGAAGATTGAAAACGACATTGAGAAAACGAGAGAGAGAAAGTTGGGCGTATTGTCATTTATTATTATGCTATTTATCTCTCCGATCAACCCCCACCTGTTCTGGTTTCCTCTTTAGTTTTCATTTATCATGATTTACGTTCAGAAAGAGTTTACAATTTTTGTTAATGACAGAATTAACGTAACTTGATCAAAATCGGTTCAGAAACAGCTGAAATATCAAAAAATACATCCGTTCAGATTTTCGTCGATTCATATCTATATACTAACTTGGGGGAGGGTATAGAAGAGTGTTAAAAAAGTCACTTTAGAAATATGGTTATTATTACCATTAGTATTTTTATTCTGCATTTTAGAAAGATTTTCCTTTACTGATCATGACGCACCGTGAGTTCACTGATTACTAAAAAAAAAGGTCAAACTCTCCCGTCTGACTATTGCAAAGAACGGCATGAGAGGAAAAGACACGACGCAAAAAGAATACATCGAGTTTTATTTTAATACAATATGGGTTGTTAATTAGAACCAAGTGAAGGGAGGAGAACAAAAACAGGATTTGACTGACAAAATATAAATTGTTCCAAGCTCAGGCTGTGGCGATATGCAACGCGTAGCGTGAATAATGGCGGGAGAGAATGATAATTTCTTTGTCCATTACGACGCTAGAATAATATCGCGACGTGGGAATTATACAAATACGTTGATAATCATTCAAAATACAAACATAAACAAGCGTCCCAAACAGTAATTAATTTGCCGACTATAACCGCATACATGTATTCAGTCACATCATTCGTCTTTTATTTTTGTTGTTGGGGACAATCAAGCTGGCAATTAAACAACCATTCATCGTACACATGCAGTCATCTTTATTTCACATTTCTTACAGTCGTCACAAATATTAAAAGGAGGCGTATTAAACCAAAAAAAAAAAAATCATGATTTATTCTGATCAAGATGAACGAGTGTGTTGATTGCCCCCCAAAACAAAAACGCTCCCACCAGACAAGTTCAGGCTGTGCTGTAGCAATGTACATCGCAAAGCTTCCACAATGATTGGAAAGATAATACCCCGCCCGTTACGACGCAAAACGGCGCGGGAAGAATAGATCGCGACGCGAGAAGAATACATCAAGTTTTTACAAACAATGGGATGTTTATCAGAACGAGAACAGGAGGAGGGAAGACAGGATTTGACTGACAAATACACTCTGTATAGCAAGTTTAAGCTGTACCGCGGCGTTAATGTGCATCGCGCATCATGAGCGAGAACAATGACGGAGAGATAATCTTCCATCGCCTGGTAGGACGCGAAAGGGCGCAAGAAGAATAGAGCGGGTTTATACCAACAATAGACAGTTTCTTTTCATATGCAAGAATCAGGCGAGGGTGACTATCGCGCCCCTTCGCGCCCTTTCGCGCCTGAATGCGTCTCTTGAAAACCGACCGTTCTATTCATCGCGCCCCGACGCGTCGGGGCACAGTCGCAACTTTGGAAGGCTCCCCTAAATTATGATTACATCTTCTTAATTGTGATTACATCTTCTTAATTGTGATCACAACTTCTTAATTGTGATTACATCTTTTTAATTATGGTTACATCTTCTAAATTATGATTACATCTTCTAAATTATGATTACATCTCCTTAATTGTGATTACATGTCCTTAATTGTGATTACATCTTCTTAATTGTGATTACATCTTCTTAATTATGGTTACATCTTCTAAATTATGATTACATCTTCTAAATTATGATTACATCTTCTTAATTGTGATTACATCTCCTTAATTGTGATTACATGTCCTTAATTGTGATTACATCTCCTTAATTGTGATTACATCTTCTAAATTATGATTACATCTTCTAAATTATGACTACATCTTCTTGATTATGATTACATCTTCTAAATTATGATTACATCTTCTAAATTATGATTACATCTTCTTATTTATGATTACATCTAGCTGAGTAATGACTGTGTGCATGCCATGTCACTAATCAGACTACAGGAGATCACTTGCATATTATCTGAAATTATGATAAATTTACACATTAAGACATTCCATTATAACCCCTGCTGGAGACAAGCAATATTGTTTGGTCTGATTGCTGCAGCACAGTTGGGTACCTTGAGTCTGTGTTCTTCAGATTCAATTACAAGGGGACACAATGATTAGACTCTCTCAAGGATTTTAATGAATAAATGATTGTTTTCACCATCTTTAAGAAAATTAGAAACTTAATTTAACAAGTTGCAGTGAAAGTGTCATTGTGTAAATCGGAGATGACAAGATGAAAGAAAAATTCTCTGGGAATTTTGTTCCCCGAATCATATAGACTGTAATGCTTGCTTCAAAATATAAATGTCTAAATAAAGTAAGACAATTAATTCAAATCTGATTCATACCTCCAAAGCATTGGAAATGTGAGGTTGAATAAATGAATAATGTAGTAATATAACATTTCTGAGCTGATACATATATATCACTACCTATTTTATGGAATATTATAAAATCTTTTCATGTGATATTACCGAGGTGAATATTTACCAATATGATTATCAACAATGGAATGGTGATTAAACCTTGATTTGTGAGATCTGTTTTTTTTTAAACGAATATCTCCCTGAATCAATGTTTTATTAACTGTAACTGGTGTGCATTAATTTTCACACTATCAGAGCGATTGAACAAAAATTCCCTTGTTTATCCTCAGCCATATGCAGTTGAAGTGCACTACCGTAGGTTAAAGCCTCTCTAAAGTGTTGGGAGCCCCAACTTGAAATTCACCAAAAATTTGATGGCAAAATTTCACTAATATTGTATCATAATGTGAAAGAGGATGTCATTTTAGACACACTTCTGCAAAGATTTCCCTCAAAAAAAATGTGTTTGAAGACAAATATTGAAAAAGAATACATAATTTGGGTTTTCTGTTTTTACGCAGAAAACCTCAATTTTGTATTAGTTCATCAATATTCGACTTCAAACACATTTGTTTTGAAAATCCTTGCAGAAATGTGTCTTAAATGACATCCTCTTTCACATTATGATACAATTTAAGTGAAATTTTGCCATCAAATTTTTAGGGCTTCGAACAATTTAGAGGGGCTTTAACAAGTGGAGTGAAATCAAAGTGACATATGTGTATTTACATTTGGAGATACATGTTTATATGTAAACTTGACACACACTCCTTTCATGAGATAACAAACAATTGATCAAACTTTGTCATGTGCTAGTCTCAACGATCAGTGTATGTCAATATGAACTGAACAAAGGGAGTACAATAATGATGACATGATTGGTGGTATACTTGAATACCTCTACAAATTGGTTACTCCTCCTCCCTTCCCCGAGTGAAAAAAGATTCAATCCATCATACCGGCTAATAGATTGCCCATTTGGATATATATTTTTTTTTTACTATTTATTCACAAATAAATATGGCTTCACGGCTTTCGACTCTAAAATTTCCAATTCTGAAAGGGACAAATGAATGTCATACAAAATCAAGAAAACAAATTTCTAGCAGCATTATGTTTTTCAAAGAATTAATAGCCATTAGAAATTGTTGATACACAATTAGAGACTTGCTTCACAGAGCCAACTTGCTACAACTGAAACAGAGCTAGTTTTCCTAGTTGGCACATACATGTATTTGAATTTATCTACTGAATGAACCAACTGTAAGATACTGATAATTAGGCAGGTTTCAGACTGAATTTCCTCTCTATACAACAACGATTGCTGTTGCTACAACAGCACATTAATGTGCATGTACTGATCTGAGTTCAATGTTACCTGTAATAACTATAACTATCAAAGAGTTCTGCTGTTTCTGTGTTTTTCCAGTGTGCATGAATAGTCAAAGGATATATTTAAACAACCAGCAAACCAACTAAACCAACAAAGAACATAACAAATTGCTCATTTTCACTTCATGACTTGCTGAAAAATGGTTAGGCTATCCCTGTTATATATCTTTTTCAGTATTGACCATAATATGAGAATATAGCACTATCCTCTCCTCCTGTGTGTAGGTGAATTGATTGGTAGGTGGGCAATTTATTGATATCGTCTGTTTGATGCCAGAAGGACGTGTTAACCCTAATACCTTAACATACAGTCAGCGCCCTTCTCGCTGTAATCATGAATTACAATATACATGTATTCATTAAATGCATAAAATATATGCTGCTATGCTATGGTCTGTGGCACATCTCTCTGCAATTATCATTTTGCTTGTAATATGAAATTGAAATACCGGTATATGAAAAATGCCCTAACATGCATCAGTATTATGTATTAAGGTTAGGGTTAAAGCTAGGATCAGGGTTAGTTTAGGGTTTTGGATCAGGGTAAGGGTCAGAGTTAGGCCCTAGGGTTAGAGTCAGGGTCATGTTACTTCTTGGATGGGATATTCTGCTGTTGTTTCAGAATCAATAATGATCAAATATTTCTAAAAGGGAGTTAACTTTATTAGTCTGATGCACTTTTGTTGGTGTATGCAAATGATTAGATCATATGTAGTGCCTTGAATGAAAACATTATTGTGCTTTAGATTGACATCGAAATATGTTTTTGTTTTTTCAGCTTGAGGATGACATAGTTGCAGTTCCTGGCTACCTGACAACAATGAAGAACTTTGCCATGCAACAGAGCACCAAGGATTGGCTACTCCTGGAATTCTCTTCCCTGGGATTTATTGGTAAGTCCAGGGATTTTCATAGACCTGCAATACCAGGTGTTTATATGGATTCTGGGTCTTAGGCTCCAGACAAGGAGAGGAATAAACAAAAATTTACATGCCATTTATGTATACATGTGTATAATATACCCTGTTGCGCCAAACTCTGAACCTATCTCAGGGTGCTCTAAGAGAGGTTTGGTTTTGCTAAACTTTCTCCACACCTATCCAAACCTACCCGAGACAGTTTTTATAATGCTGCATGCTGCATGCACATTGTTAGCAGGCATATTCTTGCAAGTAGAAAGCACCACACAAAACCAGGCATGGGTTATTTTGGGGCAAGTCTTCGTATTAAACACGGATCTGAAAATCTGGAGAGCTTTTGTGCCAGCCTTTTAGAGACATGTCTCCTGAAGGAAGAAGAAGAAACCAAGTTCACTCCCCCCACATACTTCCTATGTCTAAAGTAGTTGCAGTCACTTGTTGTGTTTAGTACCAACAACTGTATTTGATCCAATTGTAGAAGATTTGAATTTGATTATAAACATGGAATACACTGATTTCATTGTTTGGCATTGCTTAGCCTGACTGCTTGTTAAAGGGCCTTAGTTGCCAAGTTGGAACCGGGTCTTGAAATCTGGATTTGACATCAGTGCGTGCATAACAGTATTTGCCATCTCACTCCATGAATTACAATACATCCAGGTTAGAGCATGGGGTTAAATTGAATAGAGGCTGGGTTTATAACCCAGTGCTAGTACCCAAGTTAAGACAGTGACATTGGTCCCTTGCATAGGACTTCAAGTTATAGGGGGTGCTTTACTCATTTACGTTTATTACATTTCTCACTAATCAGATAAAAATGATGTCAACAAAATGACTCAACATCAGTTGTCTTTTCCTATCTCCCTTTATACATGTGTCTCCCTTTTTTAATTAAATGATTGTTGTTGTATCAACATTAGCCAGCAAAATGCCTTTTGGGGACTTTTGCTTGGTTTAAATCATTTGCTTGGAGCCAGAAGGCGTCGACTCATTTGCTTTAACACAGAGTTAACGCCCTTCTATTTTGGTCGTAGTATATTCTCACTGAAAGTGCTCTTGATGTTTGAAGAGAATGCGTGTGCATGCATATCACCCCACATACTGTATCAGCAATATGAAGAACCTCAGAAGTTCAATGAACAGCAAGCATAACGATTGAAATTCTGGAAAACTCATCACAAAGAGTAATTCTTGAGGTAGTTTGACAGCTCAGCACTTGAGTATTGGCAGAATAGTAGGCTGTGCTGACTACTACAGTTCAACATGAACTTTAACATGAACTTTGACATGAACTTTCCACTCATAAAAACTGTGTTGTATTTCCACTGCACCAAACAAATATAAGAGGACTCTTTGGAGATAGAGTTTATGTTTACTGGAATAGAATTATAACATTAAAAAAACAGTTATAATGAGGTAGGAATCTTTAATAGAGAAGTTTGGAAAAAGGAGTGCAAAATGAGGAGAGACCAGAGGCAAATAGAAGATATAGGGTAAGGTTTAACATTGAAGAATGAAGAGGAAAAGGGAGATCTTGTTCGTGGCATTTAAATTAGATTAAAAATCATCCAATAGACTGACAGACAATCATTGTCATGACACCCCCCTCCTGTGATAATATTCTTTCATGTATCCAGTGGGCAGTATTGTTACCCCCCTCCCCTCTGGCAATGTTGCGGTAGTGCTTTTGATAACCAAATTATACATTCTCTTCCTGCTTTTGTTTTCCCCTTGGGTGTCATGCCATGATGCCATGCCATGATGCCGTGAATCAGCAGTTAGTTTTCAACTTTTTTTTCCTCACAAAGAAACATCTGCATGACTTACACCATCATGACTGTAACTTATGCACACTTGAGTATTTATTAAAGGCATCGTTTAACAATGTTAAATCTGAGATGCATGGCCCTGCATGTTATCATTGTCTGTGATATGGTGTAATGTTGAAGCCCTAAAGAAAAATCGCGCTTCAAAATGATCAAGTAGTGCCTCAAAAACGTAAAAATCTTTGAGTGACCGGTTTTACCATACTCGTTTTCCCCAATAGACTGTAGTGTTATGAAAACCGTTAGGAAAACGCAAAATTTGGTTTCAATTTCCAATCATAAATATCTTGATAATCAGACAGGCGATCGGCTTGTAAAAGTCATGGGGTTCCTGACTGACCTAAAGGTTTATAATTATCATTGCAGCATGAGCTAAATCCAGGATTTTGTTTCAGAATCTGAGACAAAGTTACCGGATCCCTTTAACATTCTTGATAGCTTTCAAATAGCATGATTGAAAACATGTCATTTTATGATTGAAAGGTATACTAATGAAAGGTGCCAAAATAGACCACTTAATAGCCATTACAACATTATTTTGCTAGCAAGGAATAAAGAATGTGAAACGTGCTGCTGGCTTTTGTGATAAGTGTAGCAAAAATCATTCTTGTATTGCATCAGTTGGAAATCTGTCATTATATTTCCTTTAACATCTGATTAGCTCTTTGAAACACAAGTGAAATAGTGTGGCAATCAGAGAACCGATGAAAAGAACACGTATGAAAGTCATTTAAGTGTGCAATGCTATGTTCATTATCATATCAAAGGGCACTGACAACCAAGACTTTTTATTCCTTTGTCTATCTTTTAGGTTTGAATATTTCATTAGGGATGTGATGTTACTAACATTCACATCTTATGATGAAATGAAAATTCTACTATGTGTTCAGGAAGGGAAGGGGATGAAATTAAATTAAATTAAGCTAGGATGGGGCAAGGGTAGGAGAGAGGAAATATGTTACAAAAGTCCATGTACAAGAACACATTTTAATTAATGTGATTTTCTAAAGCTCCTGGTTGCTATGCTTGAATAGAGATAGAGTAAGAATGACGGTTTGCTCATTCGTATATGTATTTTGTATTTATCTTTCTTTATGTTATTTGTATATTCTTTAGTTATCTGTAAATGTCAATGTTATAATTATGTATGTTTTTATATGGCGAATGGAATAAAATGAAATGAAATGAAAAAGAGTAAGGAAGAAAAATTAAAGAAAGAGAGAGGATGGTGCGGGGGAGAGAGAGAGAGTGGGAGGGGAAACAAAGAGAGGGAAAGGGAGAGATGGAAAGTGATTGAGACAAATAGAGGGAGAAACAAGAGATTGAGGGAGAAGAGGAGAGAGTGAGTGAGAAAAAGAAAGAGGGATAGAGAGAGAGAGAGAGAGAGAGCTAGAGAGAGAGCATTCATGTAGCATTCATGGAAAATTGAAGTCCTCAATTTCAGCCTGTTATTGTGACTCCATGCCCTTGCAGTGTTTTGATATGAGGGATGGTGAAAGCAATTGTTGCCACCTAAGCCACTGGATGAGATTTCTCCATGTGTGCCATCTGCTCCTGCATCTTGTTCCTCTTTTGTTCCCGTGGCAACCGAATCAGGGGGGTAAATTATCCATGTTCGGCACAATCTAGCCCCTCAGCGAAAGCTTTACTGAGTCAGCTGCCTGTTTTGAAGAAGGTCATGCTACCTACCGGGCAAAGATTCAGTGGCGCAGAGGAGAAATTGATGTTGGGTACATCATTCATGATTTGCTTTGTCCTGCTTCCTTGTGATATCTTGAGTAGATTTAATGCAAGTGATGCATGGGTCGATTGTCAGGTAATGTGATGAGAAGTTGTGACAGAATCTAAGAAAACAAAGCTTCAAGGTGATTTGTCAAGGTTCAGTGAAGTGGATGATTATCATCTTATCCATCTAAGTAAGAAAGTTGTTGATTAAGCTGACATCTCACATTACACACGATGTTTAGGCACCGTAGAAAAGACAAAGGATGTGTATGCTATATTGACGAAAGCCAAATGAAAGAGTCACATCGATGCACATCATACTTGTTAAATGAACTTGGTTGCATCTTTTCACAATTATAACAGATATTGGTGATTGTAATCCACGAACTAACAAAACTGTGATAAACATTCAAGTTTTAATAGCTGCTTGCTGTTAAACCAGAAACTTTCACAAATAATACACATTTAACCTAATTTGTGGCAAGAAACTTTTGCAAATTGCATAAAATTCAATGTTGTGATTTATTTTGCAGCATGAAAACATTTGCAAATCTAGACCTTTTCCAAAGTTTCCTGCATTGTGATTCCCCCTTTAAGTACAGAACATATCACGTTCCTCACAGAACATATCACGTTCATCACATGGAACTCATTATTTACCTTGCAAGTTGTAGTGCTATGTGTGATTCTTGAAGAGTGTTTTCACATCTTAAGCTGATAGCAAAGTGACCTTTACAGATTTTCAAATACCACAAATAGAACCTCGGTTTTGTGTTTAATCTCTCTTGAGAGTAGGGAGTGGGTTAAGATTATTGGTTAATTAGTTGTCAATGAGAGCCAATTGCTGTATTGTAAATATATGATGAAAATATGTCTTTGTTGCATCTTTAAGACTTTAAGATGAACTACACTAGAAGTTTTGTTTTAAAGAGCATGATTTAATCAAATTTTTAAAGATATCCAAATAACTTAACCTAGATATATTGATAAGAATTGGTCCAGATATACTGGGTTTTGAATGTCAAAAGTAACAAACTTAACAAAAATGCTCAGAAAGATGCCATTTCACCAGGTGCATGGCCTTGGTTTACCTTTAAATATTCTTCTATTGAGTTACACTGGCCTTACCCTCCACTTATCACGCATAATTTCGTACATACTGGTGGATGATAGTGACAGCTAGGCTTGAAAGGAAAAATGAATGTAAAAGCCAGCTGTTACTAAACAAACCCATGATTGTTGGTACCTGCACAAACCTAAACAAAACATCAGTAATATGGGCCTTATCCTTCAAAGCCAAGGATGGCTTTGTAATGTATCTACTACAAGCATGCAGTGATGTTGTGTTTCTTAGTTGGAAGTTGGAAGTTATTGTAAATTGTTTTTTTAGGAGCAGTTTTGATCAGTGAAATTTAACTACTTTGTTGTTTCTTGCTGATGATCACATTTATTCGAATCAATAGAGATATTAACATTGGATGTGGAAGAACAGCCTGAAGTAGAAGTAGCTAGATTGGATGGTTAGAGAGATTGGATGGTTAGAGAGTTAAGATACGTCTGTTTAGAGCTAAAAGGACGTTGACGCAGATTTAACGCCTTTTAACTCTGAACAGACAGTATGAGATTTTCAGACAAAGTCCAGAATAATGCTCTATATTATACATTCAGCTTGTGAAGAAAACATTTACACTGTGTAACCACGCTAATGAGGTAGATAAGAAATCAATTCAGAAAGAAATTATGATACAACATGCCTAGATTGCAGAACTGTAATCAAGATTTATCATGAAATAGAAAGAGGTCGTCTACATGTAAACTTGATATACATGTAGCCTATCTTGGCCTTTAATTTCTCATGTTCACCAGGCACCATGTAACCTCATCCCTTGTTGTTTTGCCTTTGTTGGTTGGTAAATGAATTGGTGAGATTTGAGCACTGCAGGTAGTTAGCATGCAAGAGCTGATCCACTTGGACTGCCTCGAGGGGGTTTTCAATAGGCCTGTCTTCATCAGACCGAAGTGCAAAATAACCCGCTATTTTCAGACTTGGGATATTTTCCCAAAGCTCGAAATTGCGTCTTCACCAGAGCGTATAGCTCATCACAAACTAGCTCAGACGGGGACAAATTAGCCAGCTTTTTCCCAAATACCTGGCTATTTTGGAAACAAGACCAAGATTTCTTGGGATATTTTCTCGACCAAATAGCCCGCTAATTGCAACTGTGGGCTGATGAAAACAGGCCTAATGAGCTGAGGTTGGCGCCTCAGTCCCAGCTGCCTGCAGGCATGTTGAGTGACGAAGAATTCTGACCAGTGAAGGTCCTTTCACACACAAAGTGGTAGCCCGCCTCAACAAAGAGCTACAGCTAAATAAGACCTATTTTATGTGTAAATGGAAGCAAGTAGAGGGTTTAACAATATAGCTGTATGTAACATAAACCTGTTAACGTAGACACGCATCTCTGTGTTATAAACACAGATATGTGAAGCATATGATGCATGAGCTATTTTCAGTACGCTGGAGTATTTTTCATAATAGGCTGTTCTCTGTATCGGTTGTGAAAGGGGCTCAAGTTAATTCATGCTCGCTGTGAAGTGTGTATTACAGTATGTGATAATGCATAATTATCACATCATTGGCTCCTATTCTTGTTCAGCATGAACAGGCATTATGTGTAGTGTGTTGATCTTTTGACAAGGATAATATATATTGACTTTGAATGAGAGAGTGAGAGTAAGAGATAGAGAGAGAGAGGGGGGGGGGCAGATATAGAGACAGACAGACATATAAATGGAGGGAGACCGAGACAGGGAGAGAAGAGAATAAAGGAGGCAATAATTTTGTGTAAACACATTACGGGTATGTTTTGAGAATTGAAAGAAGAACAATGCATCTACAAAGACTTATAAGCTGTATGCATATTATAATTAAAACATGCCAAACTTTTGCCTCCTGAAGTGGGCGTCTTGATATACCAGTGTGGGATATGTTTGTAGTCATCTTCCTTTACATATTCAATTCAATTCAATTCTCATTTATTTCATTCTTGGTTAAAAAATACATTGATACCAAAAACAACAAAAAATCATAAACAATATGTACTGCTTCTTCCATGAAAACAATAATTTACTAAGCCAAGGATGGTATATTCGGACTTGAGAGCCCTGTCTTATAAAGAGTTGTGATTGATCTGGGCTTATCACAATTCCTCCAGATCAGTCAAAATGTCTCAAAACATTCTATAAAGTATCTGCTTGATGTGGCTTATAATTAATTAATTTTCTTTCTCTTTTATAAAGTTATATCCTACTCAAATTGTATTTTTGTGTATAAACATGTATGTTGTTTCTTCTTTTGCACTTGTTGGCCTTGAGCTTTTAACTTCATGCGGATTTAGCACCTTTCAAACCTTATATATTATTAGTATAACTATTATTATTATTGATCAATTGCAAACTTAAATAGTCCCATCTCTTTATTCCAGATTTTGGTTTAGCATTTGCTATTGTAAGTGTTTTGTTAGCTTCCCGCAAGAAGGCCATTACTGCCATTGAATGACAATATATAGCTTTTAAACCTTTTTGCGGGCAGCCGATGGTTTATAAAATGATGCCCAATTACTAAAGAGGATGGAGTGATAGTCTGCTGATCAAATCAGGTGCTACATTTGCTTATGAGATCAGCTGTTACAACTCACCATTCATAAATATGATAGAAGTATGTGAAGTTGACTGGAGTCATGATCTGCTTATGAAATCATCCTCAAGGTAGAGTTCACACTAGCCAAAAATATACATGTATTTGTTTTTCAGTAAAGGTTTAAGGAGTTGTTGGGAAAATATTATAATTACCTATGAGGAAATCTGAAGATTCAGAAGAACAACAAAAATTGGCTCCTGTGAACAATAAGGTCTCTTTAGCATTGAAATGTATGAATACAATAATTATATTTACATTCAAGGTAGAAATGTTAACATAAAGAGAAAAATAAAAGTGATGAATACCAAGCCTGAAAATGAATTGACTGAGCTTACACATACCCCTCCCACAAACTGCTTGATGGATTCACAATCTGTTGCCCAATTTGCTTTTATAATCCCAAAAGTGTCATCAATGCTACATTTTGAAGTTCATCACCTTGATAAATCAATTTTCTGCAGCCTGAAGCAGTGTTACAATTGATAAACTAATTTGTAAGCTTGTGGAGCAAAACGAGAGCTACATCATAAGTTTATGACTTCAATTTAAAATCCATGCCTGCTGTTTGCTCAGCCCATTATGAAATCATAACTAATGAGATATTTACTTAGATTACTTTCGCATAAAGGAATACTTTTATACATCTGCCTCAAACAGACCTGCCAAACAGTACGATTTTTAGAAGTAAATACGACAGTACGATTTTCCTCAATAAAATACGATTTCAAATTTGGGGATGTTCATTGGTTTATCGAACACACCAGTCATGACGAAATCATGTATATTCAACCAATGCTCCATAAACAAATTTCTTCCTGTATGTAGGAACTGTAAGAGGCATTGATCCGTGTGTTTTTTTTAATACAATTTTTGTCAGTAAAATACAACTTTTGGGATTAAAGAATACAGTTTTTGAACTCCAGAGGTTGGCAGGTTTGCTCAAAGATGAGCCCCATTCATACATTTCATTTCTTCTAGGAATTGCCATTAATGAAATTGCTTAATGAAAGTCATTATCTCAAGTAAGTGAAGGAATATTTATTTATGAGACATTGAAACCATAATCTTAATTCAATTACAGCAATTTAAATTAAAAGATGTAGTCAACAGCTTGAATTCATATACAGACTATTCTTAATTTGATTGTATTGTAAGAATAAGAATTATATATGGGTAATTCCATAAATATGGGACCCACTTTGTGACATTTTTGGTGTCCCTGTTAAATATGATAAGGAACCCACAATTATTTGTGGCTCTGAGTAAAGACTTAAATAGTGGAGTGAGATTGTAAAGTGATTTCCAAGCATAATATTGCAGCATCATACCTAGAATCACTTAACAATCATACTCCACTATTTAAATCTTTACTCAGAGCCACAAATAAAATAAAGAAATTTATGGAAATACCCATATACCTTAACCATGATTTTTGCACAGTCCATATTCTGTTCATTTTTATTAATATTCAGATTGGTTGTGCTTTATTGTTTCAGAGAGCCATATAAGTCTCTAAATTATCTTTTTGATTTATTAGTAATAAAATGTATGATCATTGGTGTATTATTGGTGATTAATGGCATAAAATCACAGATAAGCTATATAATAATGATATACCGGTAAAGCATAAAAGCAGTTCTCTTGTATACATTGTCTGCCTAGAGTCAGAGGGGTATTAAGATTTTCCATTTTAGATATAGTGACAATCTTCAGGCTCTCAGCAAACAAAATTGATAAATTGGTATTTAAACCCACATTTATTGCAATTATATTTAATATATTATATATGAATATTATATAGGAATATATTGATAAAAACTTCCCACTATTAAAATTAAATTTAGGATCATTAAATCTGGAAATATAATTCTGTTTGACATAAGGGGGCTGTGACCCTTTCTTATTTTAGATACTGAAAAACATGTTTCTGTAGGCCACTTTTATTGTCAATTTAGATTAAAATAATATATTTGTTGGTGTGAAAGACCCCAGGGTGTCTCTAGATAAAGACATGGATCTATATGTTGATGAGGCCTTAGAGAGGTGACTTTAATCTTATTGAGAGGCTGGAGAATTGAATCAGTCTGGGTATATTTCAAAAGACAAGAGACAATGACACACTTGACACTGTAGCATGACAAATCCATTAAGATTTGTGATTAGAACTGCTCATTCCCCAAGCCAGATTTTTCCCCCTTGATTTCTTTCTTTTAAACCCACCGCACTCTAAATGATCCGATTTTGATGAGATCTTTTAAAGCATGCAGTAGGGTGTTAATATGAATATTAAAATTTGGGAAATCTTAGTGGTCAAGGTTTAGGAAAAATCACATGAAGAATGAAATAGAGATTTCAGAGAATTGTAAGCCTTTTTGTAAGAGGAATAGTATAAATCAATTCCGAATCAATGTGTTGCCATAGCAGCTGTACCATTGTCTACAATTTGAGGCCAATTTAGCTTTTACTCCGGCTAGATGGCTTTTGATCCACCGAAATCATGATATCCAATATTTATATCAATATTCAGAACAATACAATTTTTTTTTTTAGGGCTTCAATCAGCGTGTTTCCTCAGAAAAAAGTGGAATGATCCGGAATTGAAATACCGTGTCGCGGCGACACGGTATGATACCAATCTGTTTCCACAGAGCGCAGCAATACCTTGTCGCGGCGACACGGTGTTTAAAATACCGTGTCAATCAGAAGTCAAGATTCAACCTTTGACCTCGATCGTGGATCCAGATATACGCAGGATTCCACGCAATCATATGCGGTTCGAACGCGTTGTTCTCCCTCCCGCGCACGCGCCAGACACGGTTTGTCGCTGTGTGTTTCCACAGGAAATCGACACGGATCGACACGGCAAAATCCACCTCCCAGAGGTGGTTCTGAAATACCGTATCTCGGTCGACACACTTGTGTTTCCACAGAAAATCGACACGGTATGACACTGTATGACACGGTATGATACCGTATCACTTTTTTCTGTGAACACACACAGAATATCACACCATATCACAGACACTGATAACACGTAAGGCAGTGCATCTCGGATTTAACATTGTTAAAAGATGCCTTTAATGTTCATATATGACACATTTTTAGGTACTTGAAATGTAGTTTCAGAAGTTCGCAATCCTCAGTGAGGACAAGTTTTTAAAATGCATGTCTGTAAATGGGGAAATCCACCCTGGTACCAATAGAAGCAGTAAAAGCAGTTCATATGACACACTTTAAGGTACTTAAAATGTAGTTTCAGAAGTATGCAATCCTCAGAGAGGACAAGTTTTTTAAATGTATGTCTGTAAATGAGGAAACCCACCCTGGTATCAAGTTCATCTTAATAGAAGCAGTGAAATGAGAGACACAGATTCAAAGAAAATCTGATTGTTGTTAGATTTGTGAAAAGTCTGAAAAGACAAAACTGACTGTAATAGCAGCAGTGAAATGAGAGACACAGATTTAAAGAAAATCTGATTGTTTAGAAGTGAAACTGAAAAGAAAAATGCTGTGAAATAATAGACTGTGTGTGTTGCTTTTACAGGGGACCTCTCACCAAACCTCTTTTGGCTGTATCATTTTTGGTTCAATGCTAGTATTATATATTCAAAATATAGGATTTGATATTACTCCTATAAAAAAATTAAAACAATATTGCAAGTATCGATACTGAAATTTCACCGTTAGCATTGTTTAGTTTGAGTTGTTGATGCACTCACATGAAGTTGGGCATGCATAGAACATAATCCCTTAGTCACACTCACCTACTCAACCCACTGATTCGTAGCCGCTCGTGACGTAAAATTCTTGTTCGGTCTTTTGCCAGTCTGATGTCTGTCTTGTCTGTGTGACCGTGGAATAACTCCCAGCTAGCATCCTCTTGGGCCTTATTATGATTAGTTCTTTTCTTGATATGCCTATTCAATTGTTTCTTATTAGAATGACACATTTATTTTTATGGGGTGGGGGAGGGGGGCTTAATTTTTACGTCTTCTCATAATAACATGATCGCAACCACTTTCAAAAAATCAATTTCACTAGCCTTGTCTCTCAGCTTTAGAAATGAGGGAATGTTACAATGAGGTACAGTCAAACCTGTCTATAGCGACCGCCCAAGGGAAACACAAAAAGTGGTCTTTGTAGACAGGTGGTCTTTGTAGACAGGTTCCTTTAATACATGTTTCAATGAGGAACCATTTTCAAGGGAAACAAAAAATGTGGTCTTTGTAGACAGGTGGTCACTAAAGCAGGTTTGACTGTATTTCGTAATCCAGACATGACTTCTATAGGATATACAATAGGGTATTGAAATTGTCCTTAGTTGATTTGTCAAAGGTAGTTGCGACTGTGTTCAAAACTATTTTTAATGAGTGGTACCTTAATAACTTAATTGTCATAGAATGTATATTTGATACAATAAACTTTCCATGATATGATCGAGGATGATGCATTGTATGCAACATTCTCATTCTCTTTCATGTTTTGTCGGTTGCAAAAACGAAAATGAAACCGGAAATATAGTCCTCCAAAGAGGAAACTGCCAGTACTTTGGAAACTATCAGGATACTGGAGATGAAACCAAACTCAGATTTAACCCTGGGTATGCTTAAACCACAAGATATGAAAAATACAGCACAGTAAATATTTGTAAGTGAATTGTGCAAATCACATTGTGGTATTTGAGTCCTTGAACTTCTGTGTTGGTTTTATGTACCAGAAGGTTTATGGAAAGACAAGTAAATGGATTCTATCTCGGTTGCCTTATGGAAATGGAGAGTGCATATTAGCGGATGATGGGCTGGCAAGAAATGGCCCATTTTCATGATTACTTTCTCCATTTGTACAGCATGGAGATGATGCAAACGAGTCTGGTAGTGCACTTTGGGCCATTTGCAGAAATGAGATGAAGTGAAAATCACCAAGTTGAGATGATTTTTAGACACCATGCAGGACGATGGAAGTGCCAGTGTGTGACAAATAAGGAAAGAAAGAAAGAAAGAAAGCATGAAAGACAACTAGAAAGAAAGATATGAAGATAGAGTGTATGAGCAATGAAAAAAGATTGAAGATAGGAAGAATGAATTAAGTAAAAAGGATGACTAAAGTGAGAGAGGAAGAATAAGAAATAGAGAATACTTGAGAGAAGATAGAATTAGGAGAGACCACAAGAGGAAAGAAAAAAAATGAGGAAATAGAGAAATAAATTAAAGAAAAATGTGATGTATTTCCAATGTGGGAAAGTGCCTTACTTGATTCCTGTAATATCTACAAAGAGATGTCCATATGTCTCATGCATAGTTACTGTGTGTTATGATAGCTCTTTCTCATTTTGTTGTTTCAAAAACTTGATTAAATATTAGTTTTTCCTTGCATATAAAAGTATTTCCTGTTAATGAACGTGTATGTTACAAGGTTCTATATCCTGTCCTTTTCTCACTACATATAGAGCTATCTTGACGTCCAAGACAATATCATTATCTTTGAAATTCTATCTCATCATTTCCGTTGAAGGAAATGAACCTGTTGGAGAAGTAGGAGGATAATTACTGTATCGTTATTATGTTAATTAGAATTGAGGTATTGTTAGCATTAGTTACGTGTAAATGCATGGCACAATGTAGTATGTACACGTAGAATTAAAAACTACATTAGTCATTGTCATGGATCACCCCTCTTTTGAGAGATCTGCACTGGCCACCAGTACGCAAAGAAGATCATTCAAGATTCTGTCTATAAAGCGATAATTGGGCAAGTCCCTAGTTATATTGTAGAACTGTTAATACACAAGACTCACAAACATACTCTCAACCTGCGCAGTTTCTAAGATATTATTACATTATTGCAAATCCCATCAAATAAAACAAAATAACAATGAGAGATCGAGCATTTGCATGTGCAGGCCCAAAACTGTGGAAAACTTACTGTTAGACATTTCGAAATCACTGTCGTTAAGTACTTTTAAATCAAAACTAAAAGCACTTCATTTCATTAAACTTGATGTTGTAGATTTTAAGCACATCTGGAGCTCTTGCGGCCCAGTAGAATATATTTGCTTAGTGTAAATGCTTTATAAATGTATTTTATTATTATTTTATATCTTGTCTTTTAAAACCTCTTTCTATCACAACATGCTTTTAATCTGAAGCCCCGTTCATACAGGGTGCTTACTGTGTTGTGTGAACGAGCCCTCATGAAATTTATCTTTGCCTCTGATGATGATAAAGTTCATGATTGTATGGATGATGAGCACTGGAAAGTTCTTCAAACTGCCTAGAAATACAACCCTACATCAAAGAGTATGAACAAATAGTAAACCTGATATTTTCGCTTCCTTGAAGGGAAATCGAATCTTTATAATAAGTTCATTTGTATCAAAAATATTGGGTGTCCATGTACACCAGGCTCCTGTAACAAATTACTATATTTTGGGGCCAGTATGGACCAAACCCTTAAAACCGTCAAGCCTTGATGCTGAATGATCTGTTACGATTTTTTTCATGATGATCTGTTACGTTTTGTTCTTGATAATTTGCTGTTTGTTTGATGGTTTGTTTTACCTGACCGATAAGAAAGCATGCGTATGCTTGTAAGTAGCAGCCAGGGGACCGATGGCTTTAAGTCCTCTCCAAGGGACTTGGTAGTGAGGATTAATGCCTTACCAAAGGGCACTAGCGCATAGACTTGGTTTTGAACCCAGGACCTCCTGGTTACGAGACCACTACTCTACCACTGAGCCATCGCTTCGCCTTATCTGTTATGTTCTTGTTTTTGTTTATGTTTTTTCTCAGGTAAACTGTTCAAGTCGAGTGATCTGAACTTGGTGGTTGAGTTCTTCTTGATGTTTCACATGGAGAAACCCATTGACTGGCTTTTAGATCACATCCTCTATGTAAAAGTCTGCAACCCGGAAAAAGATCCTGTAAGTATGACCCCATAAACACTCTTAAATGTTTAATCCAACCCTTGTAATATTTTCATTTGTATGAAAGCAGAAAAATAATATAAACAGAATGGCAAAAAGTTTTTTAATAAATTGGACCAATAATAAGAAAGTTATGAATGTTTGAAATACGAGATCACTAATTAAGTGCAAATCTCAAATTGGCAATGTAGTCCATTTCACCAGTCTGATTCTCTTATTTTCTGCTTTGTTCTAGAGACAAGAGTAGTTTGCTATCGAGGTTGGCTTTCCTTTAAAACTAGATTATTCTTTCTTTACCAATGTATCCTTGAGTTATGGTTATAGTGACAAAACAAATATTCCCCAAAATCAAACAGAAATCAATTGCATGGTCACGACTACAAATAAACGATATGCCAAAAGATTTTGTTATCAAATGTACATAAACGCTCTTAAAACTATAGAGAATTTGTTCTGTTCTGTGCAAATATATCCTTGAGTTCTGGTTAAAGTGACAAAATTAATATTTCAAAAAATCAAACAATTAAATGAATATTCATGACTACAAATAAATGATATGCCAAAAATTTTGTTACCAAATGTACATACGTGAGTAATAAGCAGACAAAGGGGATTGAGCTACGGGTCTTGTTCATGTACATATCATATGGTGTCATTTATGCAAAATGTGAGTTGTGCTTCAAAGCGACTGTGATTTCCATGTAACTGAAACAGAATCATTAATTTGAAACTATTAATGCAATCGGAAATAGACCAGTTTCAGATGTAGTTGATATCCTGTGGTTTATATTATTAGGAAGTAATGAATTGAGAATGTTCAAGTGTAACATTTCCCATTAAGCTAGAAATAAGCTCAAAAAACTATAGAGTATTTGTTCTGTTCTGTGCAAATATATCCTTGAATTCTGGTTAAAGTGACAAAATGAATATTCCAAATAATCAAACAATTAAATGAATGTTCATGACTACAAATAAATGAAATGCCAAATATTTTGTTACCAAATGTACATACCTGAGTAATAAGCAGACAAAGGGGATTGAGCTACGGGTCTTGTTCATGTATTATCAGGTGGTGTCATTTATGCAAAATGTGAGTTGTGCTTCAAAGCGACTGTGATTTCCATGTAACTGAAACAGAATCATTAATTTGAAACTATTAATGCAATCGGAAATAGACCAGTTTCAGATGTAGTTGATATCCTGTGGTTTATATTATTAGGAAATAATGAATTGAGAATGTTCAAGTGTAACATTTCCCATGAAGCTAAAAATGAAAGCTACAAAAGAGCTGTGATCACGATCACTACTATTTTGAAAAAGATCAAAAAAACCTCAAGGGCAATTTAAATACCCTGTAGTCTGTCCCATAGAAATCATGTTCGGATTACGTAATATGTCATCGTCATGTTCGCACATATCAATAGGTGGTGCACAAAGCTATGGAAATGACCTTAGGTTGCATTTTCAGAAATAGTTGCGACCATGTTTGTTGAAAACTGACTTGACTGAAGGAATTGTCTCCATACAGGCAAGAAAAAGAGCTTAAAGATAAAGTTGAGTTCTGGTCATGTGATTGCATTATGAAAGAAACGTTGTGGAATCGATCAGAAAAGGTTGATCATCTAGCATATAAGTATTGGTGTGTACTGCAAGGTTCTGGAATCATCAAAATGATAAGAAATTTGGCCCAGTCTTGGTAAAGTAACAAGCACTGTACACAGAAAGATGTATATAGGACTACACAAAAATGTGGCATAAAAATCTGTCCCGATTTTTATGATTTTACATGCCATATTTAGATATTAAGGCATTTGAAGAGCCATGCTTTTCAGGGAACATTTTTTATCTGATGTTCTTCCACACTTGCATAATACAATGATACCGCTCACAAATTATTTTTCACCTCTTCCCAGAACTCAACCTTCTCTTTAATTAACCTAAGAGTAAATCTTACGCTGACTTAATAAATAAATTCAGACAGAAAAGGATATCAAACTTAGAGAAAGGACTCCTCATAAGATTGAACACTGGAGATGACCCAATGACATCCGATAGTGTTATGATGGTCGACCCCTGTCATCTCGCTTTATAGCCCTAAGCCTTATCCATCCACTAAACGGGCCATGGCAGTGAAACTTCTCACCAATAGATGACACTGTACATCCATCATAAAGAGACCCAGATTTCATTTCCCCTGTGGCCAGAGGAGGTGTTCAGGGGTATAGCTTTATCGCTTTAAAGAGACATGTCAAGAGATGAAAGACTATTTGACTGAAACGTCAAAGCTGTTCAAAGATCTGTTCAAGAGAAAGAAGAAAAGAAATTGAAGATTACTGATAAAATTACCAGAAAGGTTTATTAGGAGAGAGGTGTAGGAAACTGGGAGCTGCTAGAAAGAAAAGAAGGAGAAAAAAAAACAGGTGTGATATCTCAAAGAAAACCTAGAAAGTGGTCTTTCGTGGTGACATATCAAGGTTTCACTGCATTTATACTTATTTGAAATAATTTGTGGTGGGTAAAGCAAAGTTCTAAAGACTGCATTAAATGTTTGAGATCTATGGAGTTGTTGTATCAAGGTGCCTGGCTGGAATGCTCCCCAGGGAGTGGAGAATCTGCATACATTGTGTGCAGGCAAGCCACACAGAAATGGGTATATGGGACTACAAACACATATGGCATTAAAGTTGTGGTCCAAACTTTTATATATTTCTTGTCATATTTTCATTATAAGGGCATTTGAAGAGTAATATTTGCATTTTTTGCTATGATATTCTTCCAAACTGACATTAAAAGGATTAAGCTTAAATATTGTTTTTCATTTATACCATAACTCAAACTTCTCTTTAAATTCCCTACTACTCACTGATGTATTTAATAGGAGCAATACAGGTCCCTTACTGCCTCAATATTGCCCTCATCTATCAAGAACATTTCCAAATTCGAAACCTGACATTTTAGCCCCTGGGCTGCAGACTGTTTTCAGCTCTCTGATGTATCAATGGATGCAGGTGATGGAGTTTGTATCAAGTGACATACAAATTATGTTGTGATGGCATAGATTTTTTGATATTTTGAAAAATGATTCTAGGCAGTTTTACAATTGTTATTGCAAATACTCTATTTTCTGATTATATCAGATGTATGTAACCATGTTCTCAGCCTATCGATCATACTCAGAAAAATAAGCTCTCATTACAAGAACTTTCAAGGTGAAATTGTTGAGCAAAACAAAGGGATAACCTTACATGAATCAATCCACAAAAACCATCCTTATAATTAATCAAGCCCACTTGGTCAATTCTAATAAATGTGTCCTGCACAAGGCATATGTCTTTTATCAATTTTTTTCATACAAAAATGAAAAATATCTTGAAATGACCATTGCCTAGTGAGAATTAACTATCAGTCAATGTCCTTGTCAATAAAAAATTCATACTGAATGAAATAAATATGTAAAAGACATATCAACTGTTGATAGCCAGAAGGGCATTAACTCTAGGCCTTGGCTCATCAGACCGAAGTTGCAAAATAACCCGCTATTTTCAGACTCAGGATATTTTCCAGAGGCTCAAAATTGCGTCTTCACCAGACCGACACGCTCATCACAAACTAGCTCGGACGGGCGCAAATTAGCCCGCTATTTGTGAAATAGCGGGCTATTTTGGAAACAAGACCAAGATTTCTTGGGATATTTTCTCGACCAAATAGCCCGCTAATTGCAACTGGGGGCTGATGGAGACGCAACTTAGCTGACTTATTTGAGATCGGGCTAGTTAAAATAGCAGGTTATTTTGCAACTTCGGTCTGATGAAGACAAGCCTTCAGAGTTTAAAATACAGGGTATACATGCATGAGTTAAAGCCCTTCTGGCTCTAGACGATATGTTGTATAAAAGGACGCATTGCACAAAATTGCCCACTTCTTGGAATGATGCCTTGAATGCAGGGCAATTTAAAGTAATTTTTGAAGGTGGATGGGGTTATGGTCTGTTGCCATAGACTCATTAGACTGTACAAATACTAAAATGAGGCAGGAATGTCTTCGACCTTTTAACCTTCGAGATGGACACTATGGAATACCTTCAAGACATCCCCTGGTGCGTGACTGTACTATAACTAAAAGGTGTCAAAGTGTCAGGGCATTTTTGTTTTCCTTTCCATCTCCCTCTTTGCTTAGAGCGATAGCGAAGATCTTATCTCCACCTTCTCTCCCCACTTTCTCCCTTTCCCTCCCCTTCTCTCTATATCTTTCTTTATCTGTTTTACCCTCATCCCCTCTCTCTTTTTCTCTCATTCACTCTCTCCTCTCTCTTGCAATATTGCACCTATTTTATTTGATCAAACAGCTAGTGTTTTCTAATTGATTTTTCACACAGAATATATTAGATAAAGATTTAATTTTTCCACGCTGTACATTTTATTAGATTTGCACTATACACATGAAACTATAGCTCTCCACTTCCAATAACCCCTCACTGACTCCATAGCTCACCACTTCCAATAACCCCCTCACTGACTCCATAAACAAATGATATGATCTAGAATGTAAAGTGGTAAATTTGAAATATGACAAAGTGCTACCCTCCCTGGTTGTGCAACACATGATCCGACGATAACTTCCTACACTCTAGGAATCCCTAACTTCAACTCTGGACCAAACACTATACCTAATTGTAACCAAAACCTTGACCATATATCTATGACAAAATAAAGCTAGGAGCAATTGTAGTCGGAGAATCCGTTAAGCACATCCACTCCATCACATTTCCTCTAAAAGACATAATACTAATAGGCCTGTCTTCATCAAACCAAAGTTGCAAAATAACCCGCTATTTTAACAAGCCCGATCTCATATTAGCCAGCTAATTTGCTTCTTCATCAGCCCGCAGTTTGTTTTTTTTGGTTGAGAAAATATCCTGAGAAATCTTGGTCTTGTTTCCAAAATAGCCCGCTATTTGGGAAATAACAGGCTAATTTGCGCCCGTCCGAGCTAGTTTGTGATGAGCGTAATCGGTCTGGTGAAAACGCAATTTCGAGCTTCGGGAAAATATCCCGAGTCTGAAAATGGAGGGTTATTTTGCAACTTCGGTCTGATGAAGACAGGCCTAATGTGTCAATGAAATTAGAGTTGTTCCCAGGCAGAATATTGCCAAATAATTTCTAGAGTAGAACAATGATACTCTTGTATCAGCTTCTTCCAAAGAAATGAAAAATAGAGCACAATGAGAGGGAAATTGACAGATGACAAAATACTACTTTTCTACTTCTCCAAAGACAAATCAGGCTAATGGAATTAGAGTCCTTGCTTGTAAAATACCGCATAGTAAATGTGATTACTGTAGTAATACAATAATGCTGCTTCTGTATTTTCTGTAGAAAATAATTGTGTGCTAATTAGATTTAATGTGATATTCAAATGTGTTCTTTACATTAAAGGTTACGTTCTGCCAGCATGACTCATAAATGGATAGTTCATATGTGTTTCCGGGTTTTTGTAAAGACAAAAGGATTGAATCAGTTTATTCTAATGATGTAACTAAAAGAATTGTGTGTTATCACATTTACAGGAAATCCTGTAGCAGGATTCCTGACATTTTGATTGAATCCGCAAATTAATTAACGAATATTACCTTTTCTTGTGTATCCTTTTCTCTTCTTATCGTCTGGATGTAGAAACATTGTGGACGACAAAAGGCCGGCTTTAGGATACGATACAAACCTTCCCTCTTCCAGCATATAGGACTCCATTCATCGCTCAAAGGAAAATTACAGAAATTAAAAGTAAGTCTATTTGCAATAAAAAGTTCTATATTTTCATGAAGGTTGGCTTAAAGATGACTTGAATCACCATTTGATTTCTCATCGATACTGTTTTACAAGAGTATAAAGTACTATTATAGTGCTTTTTTTTTAAAGTGAAATCTACATTTCGTAATTTTTAAAAGAGAAATAAGAGAGGAATAATTGTTATTATAGTGGAAGTCCATCCTGATATTAAGTTGGTTTTCAGAATAGCAGAAAAATGAGATAAACAGATCAAAGAAAGCTTGAGAAAAATCTGATGAGAAAAAGAAGTTATAGATTTTGAAAGTTCTAATCGATCAAAAGCCAAATTGGCAACTCTGTAACGTATCTTTCGACACAACTCTCCTGTTTGCTTTTTACTGAAAAAGATAAGATCTGGCCCCATATCATAAAAAGTTGCGATTGATCCTGATTGATTACAATTCCTTCAACTAATCGCAAATGTACAAACACTTATCTCTTTAGTCCAGAGCTGCGACTTATATCAAGTTGCTGATGATTTGAATCAATCACAACTGTTTATATGATAGCCCTAATCAAGTACTCATCCTAAACTGTGAAAATTGGAAACATATCCATAACCTATTTGACCTTTGACCTTTGACCTTTGACCCTTTTCATTCACAGGATAGAGATTTTAAGAAAGGTATGAAGTTACCGCAGCATACAAACCCGCCAGCTGAGGCATCTTGTACCATAAGACATTACCTACGATACACGCTGGACAAGGCTTACTTAGGTCAAGATATCTTCTGGGGGAACACGCCCTCAGCAGGGGATCAAGTCAAGTTCCATTTTAACACCCCCATTGTCATTGAACAGTAAGTAGATCCTTCGTCTAACTGGGACATCATGAAATATATTGTGCTGAGGTCAATTCCAAGCATTATGGAATGACATTTCCAGAGATTTATTAATTTTTGAATAAATAATATTATAGATATTTTGATAAAAATCTACAAATTGATGAAATGATATATTAACTAATATGAGATGCTTTCACAATATCAACCATTGATGGAATGTATGAAATATTGACTTATATGTAGGTTTGTTATGGAATGACATAGAAGGTAATTTTTTTGAGCATTTTGTGCAAATCAGCAGAAAGTATCCCCTATTATGATTTATAGATGTGCACAAATTTCTGGGATCATTAAGCATACTGTCAAAAAAGGAAATTGAATATTTTTACCCCCCTATTCGGTATAATATTATGTATTTCGTCTTTTAAAATTCATGATTAATATCATCTACTTTCATTGATGTTGCATATCATCTGTTGTGAGTCAGAAGGGTGTCATCACTTTACATAGAGGTAATACACTTGTGGCTGTATGCAGACAGCAAACAAATATCATTGCTTATTAGTGACATAGAAGACATTTTCACTATTCAATTAACTTCAACTAACTTCAATTAATTAAGTTCCATTAAGTTCATCGCCAATTATCGTAGGCTTCGTCATTGGCAGGTCAGGGGCTGATATTTGGACTTAAATAGATATTTAAATAGGAGATAACCTTGATCCGGAGTTGCAATTTTCCCGTCGCGTTTACGAGACTTGCTCGATCAAAGCTGATTACTCCTTCAATTTCTTTTTAAAGGGTTATTTATAGTGTGGCACTGAGTAGATACTTATCTCAAACTGAAGTAGTGTATTTTAGTCATGTCTTAAATCAGTTCAGTGCTTATGAATGCTAATACAGTCTGTTTTGAGAAGTTGCAGGTTCTCCATCTCCACCATGATGCATATATGTACATTACTTTCAAATACCTGTATTTCATTTCTATTTTAGAGGATTAATATTCAGTGTCACTATTACAAAGTTCTACATTGTTTTGAAGAATAGCATTGACGAAACTTAAAGGGCAAGTCCACTCCAAAAATAACTTACTTTCAATAAAAGCAGAAAAATCAGACAAACCAATCAAAAAAGTTTGAGCAAAATCGGATAACTAATAAGAAAGTTATGAATTTTTGAAAAAGTATGTAAAACTATGGAACAATGAGAATCAAAACACAAATTGCCAAGATGGTTATCAGTTTGTGACGTCATGTCCTCACAACTTATCAATTGCTTTATATAGTTTAATCCCATTAATTTCCCTTTTTATCCCCCAAAACTTGATTTCCCATGCCTTTGCCCAGGTTATATGATTTGTATCATATTGCGTGCATGACATTTCCCAAAAACTTTTATGAATTTTGAAGAATTGATACTATTTTCTGAATATTGTATTTCATAATTATTGATTTTTATATAAATAGTTTATCAAAATTCAATTTTTCATGATTTAACTGGACAAAAATTACTCTTTAATTTGCATCCACACAAAAACATATTACTAACAATCTAACTTGGATGCTGGTGTGAAGAAATAAGATTCTTAGGGTGAAAATAGGAAATTTATATTATCAATATAAAGAAAATAATTAGTGGATAGTGAGGACCATACGTCACAGACTCATGAGTGAGTTGCCAAAATTTTCAAAGTTTTTCATGTCATTAAAAATTCATAACTTTCTTATTAGTTATCCGATTTTGCTCAAACTTTTTTTGATTGGTTTGTCTGATTTTTCTGGTTCTATTGAAAGTAAGTTATTTTTGGAGTGGACTTGAGCCCATAATATTTCACTCACTTTGTTCCATCATTTTGTGTTTATATTGTCTGATTTTGGATTTTGTTTAAATCTTGTGGTTTATTTTGATTGGTGCAAGACAGTATGACCCTCTTCATTGCGATTCTTTGATTATGTACTAACAATCATCTCTTTCATTACACTTTTATTTGATGTATAACCTTTAATAATGTAACAGCAAAGTGCTTTGAAACACACCATCAATATGAATATGTGGGACAGGGCTTTAGTTCATGTGTCATCACTCTTATCCTCTCATGGTCAAAAAGGAAGTCTTTAGATGACAGCTTCAGAGCTCTCATGGATGTTCATTTACCCAGTAACGTTTTCAAATCCAGTTTGCTAATCCTGTTTTCTTATACCCGATGACTGATTCAAATTAGTACTTTCCTTCCAAGAAGTGTAGAATTGCGCTGAAGTGCTTACAAAAGTATACTTTCAAAAGAAAATTATGTACACCAAGTCAGAAAAAAATTTGAATAAAAGTTTGGAAAGTGAATGTATAGGTGTCTAGCTGCCTTGTGCAATTTGAAACACATACTTAAACACACCCTCCCCCCCCCCCTCCCCCCAACAAAAAAAAGGAAAAAGAAATAGAGTTGTATGCAATTTTGTCCTTCATATTTGATACCCTCTAAAATAATTTAATGCACTTTAAGTATGAGTCTTTCTATCACAAGTAAGACGAAACGTGTAAGTGTGTTCCCTGTAATACAATCTTGAGAGTTAATGTCTAAGGGCTTTGACCAACACTGTTTACCCTCTAACACTTTGTCTGCGGTTGTCAATGAATGGAACAAGCGATGAGCTGCCACAGTTAACGTTTGTCGCATGAACAATGTGTACGTAAAATATATTCCAAGGATATGATGCTGTCTAGAATTTCAATCTGTAGTGGCTAAAGAGTTAAATGTGGATGATTAATCTTTCATGTCCTATTTCTTTTCTTTCAGATACCGGTTTATTAGTAGTAATACTGAGAACCCAGGGGATAAATTTTACAATACCTCGGTAGAAGTATTACCTAGTTATCAGCAGGAGAAGAAAGAAGGCATCCTAGAGGCAGACAATGCAGCGGAGCTTAATCTTAAACGAACAGAAGATGGATTCATCCAAGTTGGTAAGAACCAAATATATCAATTAGTAGGCGGTTTCCCTGCAAAATTTGTATCATCACGTATTAGTCAAAACATATTCTTTCACATGATTGGTAATGAGAGCTTCCATTTCATTTTTTTGAGAGAGGGGCGTTTCCAAAACTGGTCTTTACCTTTAAAGGTAGTGTATCCCTTTTGCAGCCAACATCAAATTCTGTAGAACTTTGCAGGAATTATGAATATGTCACGTATGTCCTATCTGTGAAATTTAAACGTTAGAAGTGTCCTAGTATTCAAATTATGCAAGGAAACCCGTTTACTTGCTAGACTCCACTGTCAGACACTACTGATTGACTGACCGACTTCCTATTTTCTTTGGTAAATAACATACATAAAATGAGCTGTGATCAATAATCAATAACCCACTTCTTGTAATAGCCAAAATTAAGCTGATTGAATCTTTGGGCAGCACAAAACGTACAACCATACGGTAGAAGGGTCTGAAAATCAGACTATATTCAATGCATAATTTTCGAAACGCATTGCGAAAATTCCTAACCATCGCTAGAATTCCACTTAAAGGCAATTACCAGTTCTATCTTTTCAGGGGAGTTTTTAGTTGGTATTATCTCTTGTTTACCATAGGATTCACACAAGTTTATATTTTCAGCCTGCAAAAGGGACACACCACCTTTAAGGGGAAAAGGTATATAATATAGAGAGAATAGAGGTGTTGTGGTCTAGGGAATAAGTCTCTGTCTGGACTGTGAACCTCAAGGTACAGGTTTCACCATGAAGGCATATGGAAATTAATAACACAAAGGGTTTCGTCATACTACCAGGTCCCCATTTCTCTCTTGGGTATGGAGTGGCAAACGTAGATTAATGCCTTGCCAAAGGACCTTAGCGCCGTGTCAGGGATCGAACTCAAAACCTTTGCATTTCAAGTCAAGTGCTTAAACTAACCGACTATGACACCAATGTGGCAGTCCAGGGACTCAGTTCACAAAGCCTTTTTTCTTGATAAATGACAAAAATCAGTGACAAATCTGCTGATAACCAATCAGAAGCAAGGATTTCACTAGCTTATAACAAAAACTGTCATTTGTGACTGATGACAAGTTTTGTGAAATGGGGCCCAGGTTTGGATCGATGGTGGAAAGAAAAGTAAAGGATCTGATGTATTTAAGGCAAAAGAAATATATCAGTTTGCTTGAGTTCTTTCATCTTTACTAATCACATGCTTACCCACTTCTGCACTTTCAGGTAAATTTGAAGATGGCCGTGCTATAGGAAATATAGACAGCAAAATAGGAGCAGTGCAGGAGATAAGATTACATGTATTATCAGAAGCCAAGAACTGGGTTATATTGTCAGAGGTAAGTCTGCTACAGCATTGTGGTCTAGTGGTCTGTGTTTCAGACTTAACAGGTGCAAGATAGTGGTTCAATTACACATGTATATATATAGACAGTGACCTACTGGTTTGTGCTCTTGAATTGACAACAGAGAATTAGAGATTCAAATCTATAGGTTGAAGTGTGTGTTAGTAAGAAATTTATGGACCTCAGTTTTAGAGTAGTGTATTATGGTGCCTCGTAATAAGTATTAGGGGGCAAAGGTTTCAAATCTATAGACTGCAGTCTAGTAGTATAGGGCTTTACATCGTAGGGATGGTGGATCAAATCAACTATTACTTCATGTCAGTAGTGGTTTCATTTTATATTATGTCTTAACCAATACCTATGAGATTTGGATTGTCCCTGTATTAAGCCTATGGAAATTTGAGAATTCAGTAGTCAACGAGTTAACATATCATACCATATCAACTGGTATGGAATACAGATGCAGTTGGGGGAATACTAGTATATTTTAGGATTCATTGACAATAAGATATTGAATTCCAATGTAATTTTAGATGTACTTATAATCTCTTCTGGGTAAAGCGTGTGAAGACTGATCTACTATCCATTTAACTTGTGCAGGTATTCTATATTGTATGTGCTGGGTCCTAGTGAAATTGCTTTCATATTTCTTTTGTCAAGGATATAGTAACATTCCTGTTATATGCATTTGTAAATTAAGATTTTGTTTCTGTCTTTTTTTGTTTCCTTCCCCCTCTCCCCCTCTCCCCTCCCTCTCCCTCTCTCCCCTCTCTCCCCTCTCCCTCTCTCTCTCTCTCTCTCTCTCTCTCTCTCTCTCTCTCCTTGTTCCCCTCTCTCCCCCTCTCTCTTTCAATCTTTTCTTTCTTTCTTTCCATCTCTTTCTTCTTTCTCTCTCTCCCTATCTCTATGTTTCTCACATTCTCTCTATCTCTCTACCTCTTTTTTTTCTTTCTAAAATTTCTCATGACATATTCCCCTCTTCCATCCATCTATTTTCTTTAACCTTGTGTATATCTTTTTCTCTCTCTCTCTCTCCTTTTCCCCTTCCTCATTCTCTATATTTTGTTTTTGTCTCTATTCAGATTTATATAGTTGCCAAGCAGACCAGGTGACGACAGCTTTAAACTTCATGAAATCATCTCCAGCCAAGGATTATTTTTAGAGTATCTAAAACGAAGCATACTTTGATATTTATATGTGCTAAGAAGCAGTTTACATTGTGTGTCAGATATTTTTGAAACGTTAGTACCCTCATGTCTATTCAGTGTGTGTTTTGGAAAGAATAGCCAAATGCGATGTTTGTGAAAGACCTCTTTTACACAAAAAACTCACAGCAATCTAAAATAACTCATGGAGCATAATGTTCTTCATAGTTCTGTATCTTGTGGAACACAGATAATTGACCACTCGTAGGGGCCTGCTTTTTAAGTGCATCTACCTGTTTTTCATCCCACTTGCCATTTACATTGTATTTACTAGTAAAATAGTTTCGTTTTTCAGCAGTTGTTTATAGATGGTTCACCCTGCCATGTATGAACAGGGCTTTTATCTACCTGTTCTCTTCCAATCCTTTGATACAATGCCATAGCAACCTTTAACTCCCATGCTGGTACACTACGTATATTCAAACCTGCACTGGGTATAAGCTCAGATTTAAACTAATGCAATGAGGAAGTTCAATTGAAGAATTTACAGAGATTTTCACATTGTCAAACATGAAATATGAAATCTGGGACTAGTGCCAAATGGAAGAAAGGTCTAAGTTTTATGGAGACCTAACATGTCCTTTCGGTAAACATGACTAAGACCAGGTGTTTGGTATAACTAAAATAGCAGAATACAGAGCTCAATGATCTGAACTACATTGTAAGAGTTGATCCTTTCTGTACTAATAATGGCACATCCTAGTATTAAATCACAAAAGACAGTCTTTATAGGCAATTAGTGGTCTTTATATACAGGTTCCTTTGGTAATGTTTCAATGACAGTCATTAAAGGTACTATGTCCCATTTGCAGGCCCAAAAAATGAAAAGGTTAAATTCCAACGGCATTTGAAAGACAATACTAATTTAGAACTTCCCTTAAAAAAAGGGGGCTTGAAAATGTCTTTAAGTGAGAAAATAACGACTATTAGTTGTCGAATCGACTTAGGAGCTATAGAGCCAGTAAGTAATAGTCTGATTTTTCAGACCATTGTACCGAATGGTCGTACGTTTTATGCTGCGCAAAGATTCAATCAGTTTAATTTTGGCCATTACAAGAAGTGGGTTATTGATGTAGACAAATGCTCATGTACCCTTTACAGCTCATTTTATGTATGTTATTACCAAAGATGAAAAAGCCAGTCAGTCACTCAATAGTGTCTGACAGTGAAGTCTAGCAAGTAAACGGGTTTCCTTGCATAATTTGAATATTAGGACACTGCTAACGTTTAAATTTCACAGATAGGACATACATGACATATTCATAATTCCTGCAAAGTTCTACAGAATTTGATGTTGGCTGCAAAAGGGACATAGTATCTTTAATCAATGGGAACCTATGGTCTTTTACAGACAGGTGGTCTTTGTGTACAGGTGTTCACTCACTTTGATAAGCAGGTCTCACTGTATTATGAAAAGCAGTCTCAGTTTTTAAGTTTATGAAGGATATTGTGAAGGTGCATGTATGCGGTATAGTATACATCACAATACCTTTGCAAAGGCACAAGGAAATCATTGTCATTGGGATACAAAAGGGAAATAAATGGTATGAAAGTATTCAAACAATTGATATATAGTGAGGGAATGACCACCTAACTACTGACCATGTTTCTAAAGATTTCATTATTTTCTATACTAGTTGTACAATTTTCCTTAAACGTTTTTTATATTTGTTTCAAAGTATGTATAACCCTAGTTGATGCTTACATGTATCTACTTAGAAAAATATGTTTCCCCGAGTTATTCTGTAATGTTGTTTGATGAAAAGATCAGGGTATGTTCCTTTAAAAGGAGAACAATTTTGTAGTAATGCTGAATTGAATTGTGAATGCTAATTGTGCGGGATAATGAACAATTTTGTTGTGACTTATGTAAAAACCAGAAACCCTCACCACATAAAAGTGTTGCACATTGTTCAGGGTCGCCTTCATCGCAGCAAGAAACTAATGCAACTCGCATAACTTTTGATTATTGGTCATCTTATTAATCACTTCAGTGTATTTCACAATATGAAACTTTCATGATTCTCGACCACTTGCGAAGTTTGTGAGAGTTTCATTCCTGCAAGGTTATTGTTGTTTCCACTGTGCTATGTTGCTGTCTGAGCCAGACTCTCGTTTGATGATAGAAGTGAGGTCCACTGTGTCAGCTGTCGGTCGGTTGGGGTGTGGGGGGTGGGAGTAAAATGCAGTGCATTTATTGGCGATGTCCTGGGCTTTTTATATTGGTGTTCTATTCATGCAAGGGAAATAAAGCATGTTTCCCCTTGATCCTGCCGACTCCTGTTTGTAGGAAGTTCAGAATGACCCAGTCTACGTGAGAGAGGTCAGAACTGGGGAGGGGGGTGGGGTTAGGTCCATAAGGATATTTTAACTGGTCACTGTCAAGGGTTTGGTGGGTGATGAGGTAAGCAGTGACAGGACAGTGTTAGTACATGTAACTCTGTCCCCAAGCAATGCGTTACATGAATGTTAACTCGCCGTTCAAGGTATCAACTGCATGGGTACTATGGTCGGAAAAGCAACTTGGTAATAGAAATCTATGAAATTTATGTTTTATGGTACGACCATGGACCCTGCTAAATGAGAGGATTTATCAATGAATGCATGTACAGAGAGCTTAGAAGTGTACACTAAATTTTAGAATCCTCATGAGAACCAGAAGGGCATTAAATCTGTCCGAAAGAATATGAGTTAATGCCCCTCTGGCTCTTAGCAGACGATATATGGTAATCATATATGACTTGAGCCTTTCTACCCCCATGCCCTCCTTCTACAGGTTCTCCAGTGTAAGATAATGACCCCCTTGGGTACTACATGTCCCTTCTTGATCACCTCACAAGACAATTACCCCTAGGGTACTACCACTTGGACGAGAAAACCGGATAAGTGCCCTTAGAACAATTACCCACTTAGGATGGGGGGAATTATTGAATAGACTATGAGTCTGTAAGACCTGAGGAAATCTCCATTGACGTTGTCAAAGTCTTCAAGTGCAAGACTCTGTAAGAATTGTCCAGAAAGTATTACCAGTGGTTTATCTTGCTTGTGTATAGGGTTGCTTTGGGAATGATATTTTCATTGAGAGCTCAAAGCTAAGGTTTAGTGAATCGGTGTAAAAGCAATAGGAGTAAACATCCCTCTGGCTGTCAACAGATGTTTTGTTCTTGGTTCGCCTTGTCAAGTTGTCTGCTTGTTCCTGACCCCAGAGAGAAAGATGCTCTTCTTCTTTCATGTGATACTCCTTGTAGCTCTTCACAAAATCATTTTGCTGTATGTTTTTCCCTGCATTATGTCCTGTTCTCTTCTCCTGTACCTATCATGCATCCAAAGCATATTCCTGCAAAGCAAACACTGATCACATTGTTGTGCTCTTTGACATTTTTACTTCCTGAAAGATCAGTTTTGACGTTAGGGGCTCTTGATACTTGGAAGATGATCGTCCAAAATACTCCCCAAATAATTTTAACTGATGATGGTGGGTAATTGTCCTGATGGTTATTATAGCGGATGTTTGATGGCTTCAGGGATAGTTGTCCATGTGGGAATTGTCCCAGGGGGTAGTGTTGATTGTCCAAGAGGGGTAAATTAACAAGGTAAGTGTTCCAGGGGCTAGTGGTAGAGGTGTCGTGGTCGAGTGGATACGTCACCGGACTGTCGATCACAAGGTCCGCGGTTCGAGTCCCGCCGTGGCACTAATGTCCTTTGGCAAGACATTGATCTACATTTGCCACTCTCCACCCAAGTGTTAAATGGGTACTCGGTAGGATGCGAAAGCCAATGTAGTATGCTTAGCAATTTGAGCTTGGTAGCTCTTGCTGGAATGCTCCCCAGGGAGTGGAGAAAGTGCATACATTGTGTGCGGGCAAGCCAGAATCCGATGACCGGGGGTAATGCACTTAGAAACTCGGACTTGCCGATGAATTAAGCGCTACATAAGCAGAAATATTATTATTATTATTATTGTCCTAGTTGGTTAATTAACAAAGTGGTTATTGTCTAAGGGATAGTTGTCCATGTGGTAATTGTACTACTAACTAGATGGATAATTAACAAATAATTGTGGAAGGGATAGTTGTCCATGTGATAATTCTCAGAGGAATGGTTGTCCATGTGGTAATTGTCCTAGGGAGTAGTGGTGATTGTCCTAGATAAAGTGGTTATTGTCTAAGGAATAGTTGTCCATGTGAAAATTGTCCCAGGGGTAACTTTATAGTGGTGATTGTCTTAGATGGGTAATTAACAAAGTGGTTAATTGTCCAAAATATAGTGGTTTATGACAATTATACCAAGTGGAATTGAACCAAATTGCAATTTTCCCAAGCCAATACAGGTATTGAATATCGTCCAAGTTTGTGATACTCTGAAGGTTCAGGGTTCAGTGTGTGGGTCATGTCCATTTCTTCTTCCATTGAAATCAGTTGTTTCATGAAGGGGTCTCATTAAAAGTGCCTTTTCCAGTCTTGACTATATTGATGAATCACCTTTTCATCTGCGTATGAAACTACAGTGAGCATGTACTGTTTTATGATAAAATGGACCAAGTTTGATTTTTACAGAATGTATTTGTTATACCATAGGAGGATAAAAGGAAGCCATGTTTAGCCATTAGTACAGTATTCTTATGTGTTGGTTACCCATGTATTTATCAGTATACATATATATATTTCCAGCTATTACACAGTACGAGATTGATAAATATCGTAATAAACATGTAATAATATTCATTGAATTGCTGAATGCAAGAATTAATCGTATTTCTAAGAATTAATTGTATTTGTGTAGACGGTAATGTACTGTTAATTCATTGAAAACGAATTGGATCCATCATATCATAGATATTACTTTTAAGATTTGGCAGTTTATGATCCAGTGATGATGCTCTTCATGCAATGACTCATGCAGAGTAAAACATAAAATCTATGTGAGCATTAAATTGGCAACGTTTTGTGTAATTGCACAGTAATTGGATGGGAATTTGAATTTGTAGAAGAGAAGAGATTATTAAAGTCTCAAATCTACAGTACTTTTGTCTTTGTAATTTTGTTATCTTTCATGATACTTGCTAGGATCGTAAGTGAATGATGTGCAATCGTTCCCAAGCTTTCTGCTAGTTCTTTCCTTAATTCTGAGGATACGGACTATCGTATACAAATTGAATTGTTTGTAGATATTGATAATTGATTATGTTTGATTTTATGTTGTAATGGTTTACTTTTTTGTTTGTTTGTTCATGTATTTTTTTTCTGTATTAAATTACAAAATTTAACATGTTTTTGCTGTTTTGTTTCTCTTTACCCCCTTTTTTTAATCGTTGTTTCACTATGACAAGGTTTAAACAAAGACGATGATTGATTATAGAGAGAAATAGAACATACAGTTAAACTATGCATTTCAGAATGGGATAGATTTTTCTTTCTTCAAGTGTGTTATTTTGAAATGCTATCACTGACAATCATTCTTTGAGATGACAAATTCTGGATTTGATACTGAAATATATATTAATTTAAGGTACTGAGCCTTGGTATATTTAATATGTATTATGATAGAAATAAATGTCAAAATATTTAAAGCATTATCTACCCGAATGTTTAACCCTCTATAACAGCATTATTGAAAGAAGTATTGTAAAAAGTCTCAAATTTCTTCCTATCCGATAAACAATGTAGGAATATAACAAAAATAAAAATAGTTAAATTAATATTACTGGTCATCAGCGTTTGGTCTTATAGGAACAAACATTCTTTAAAATGCGAAGATAGGATTGATGTTTATGTGGTTTTATCATGGAGGTGTTGTAAATATAACTCCGTGGTTGTGTGAATATGATGCAGTGCAAAATGTGATAAACTTAAGTATTGCACAAAAAAGCCATGTTATGCTCTGACGACAATGAAAGTACTTTCTTCTTCACTAAACCTTGTGAAAGAATATGAAACACTGTCATATAAGGAGTATAACGGTATCAGGAATCAACCATATTTATATAGTTCAGTCTTTATTGAGACAGTGCAGAAAGATGTCTAAATATTTTCAACCACTCATTTCTAGAGAAGAAAAAAATTGTTCTTCATATGAATTGATTTGATTTGATCATTTATTGCAAAAATGTCATGTCATATAGATACTATGACTATATATACAACATATATAGACATATTTTGGTAAAAGAACCAACGAAATAGCATAACGCTACTGGAGAATAGTCTAATCAATACATACTTAATAACGACTGCACATGTGAAACATGTTTAACAATTAACAGGTTATATCAATATTGCAAGACAGAAAATCTGGGAGCTTCTGAATTACTCTGAATAAATGGCATACTTTGATAGCTGGATTTAGCTTGAGAGAAGGGCTCTCAATGAAGACTCTCAGTGAAATGTAATTATTCAAATTAACAATGAAAATCAATTTTGTAATGTATTTTTAAAATTTAATTTACCGGTATTGGATTTTACATACCGGGTAACCTAGAATCCAACAAAGAATATAAACATTCTTAAAATGTGATTGAAGTGTTGTTTAAGACTAATTTTGTTTTCTGATTTAATTCTTTCTGATTGTAAAGATACAATACAATATTGTCTCTGTTTTGTGTTTTTATTGTATATAAATGTATGTTTTGTTCATATCATAGCCAAATGCTCGATCTATTGTGTGTTTCTGTATGGTCATGTGGCTTATCTTAATCTAAACCAAAAGAAAAATGATTTCTATCTGTCCAGTAATAAAGAATTGATGAATGTTATAATATGTAATCAAATTGTCTGCTTGTCTTTGATTTCAAACCGAGTTTCTTTTTTCCATATTCCAACCGATCTTTCAAGAAATATTCCCATTATAGAAGAAAATAAAACAATGGCATGATATTTCAGGAATAAAAAACATTTTGTAAATCAGCAAATAAACTACATTTCTTCCCCATTTTGTTAAATTTGCATAAACTTGTTGACTACTGTATTCTCTCATTCTCATATGCTCAATACAAGTACTTGTCCGTTCCAGCAGGGAATGAGTTAACACCTTCTGTAGAGTGGGAGGAAAAATCTCACCCAAGAATGTAGATTACCATCTATAAGTTGTAGCCTTATTTTTTTTTGGGAATTACATATTGGAAATTGAATTGAGCATTGAAACAGACTTAAAACCCTAGAGTGATAATTATTTTTCTTTTTATAAATGCTAGTAAACTGAAGTCAAAGACGGGTACACATAAAATAATGAACCATTTGAAAATTATTTGTGAGTTTCAAGCAGAATGATGTCACATTTATCTCATTTACAAAAAGAAAATTAAACAGAATTTAATTTGTTACTGAAGATGAATTAGGTGGTCTGTCGTGAATTTGATGGCGGTGGATGACCTATTGACATGTTGATAACCATTTTTAAAAATGGACACTCCAGGAATCGAACCTGCAACCTTGAGCACCGCAGGCAAGTGCGTTCGTTATCCAATAGAAAATATCCCAATTGACTTTACATGCAAATCTGAGAACGGCAGAACACGCAAATTAAGATAATTCTGACATGTCGTCTTAAATTGCAATTCTAACTGATGACGTCATCAAAAAATTGATCTTGTAGACAATTGTCTCAGCGACAACATATCAAAATTTGGAAGAAAATCGATCAATATTAAGAGAGATACACTCAATTTTCCATAAATGTGCTGAGGTCATAATATGCAAATTCATATTTTGAGTTCCAAGGCCATTATGATGATGTCAGGATGTACTTTATGGCCAAATGAGACATGAAATCATATCTCCAACTCGTACTCTATCCAATCATGAAAAAACAAATGGGGATCCAAGAGCATCCCAAAGAGATATAATGGATATTTATAGGCATGTTTTTGCCCATATATGCTATGTATTACAAGAGCTCGCGCGCACAGACATTTATCTTGAACAGACGCTCATTCTGTTATGGGAAATATCATGAAAGAAAAAAGAATGGCGATTCTATGTTGCATACGCCATGACAAACGAAACGCGTGCGCAATCCCCGTGTGCATGATTTTTTGACAAATGCCCAAAATGGCCTGAAACGTATGCAAAATAAATTTGAGACGATTTTTAAATTATGCCCGTGCACTGACGCGTGGATGAACGCGTATGTGCGCGTTTATTGACCTGAAATTGACCGGACGGATATTGACCTTGATCATGATAAATATGAATGAGAATTGACTTTCCATTGCAAAGATATGATCATGAGTTGATTTTCAGAAAATTTCACAAAATGGCGCCTGGATGACGTCACGATAAACTGATGACCTTGAGAATGTTGATGTTACATCTCATGACAATGACCTATGACTGTGCCAAAATTGAAAGAAATTGACTGGACTGATCTTGAGTTATCCTCTGCACAAAAAAGTGTGGAGAAATAAATAAAAATAAACAAAGAATAAATAAAGAAATAAACAAAGAATAAATAAAGAAATAAATAAAGAAAAAAGAAAATTCTGACGAAAATTAATAGATGATCTGTGGAATAGGACAGACCACCTAATAAACATTTCAAATTCACAATTTTATTCTTCCCTTGCTCAACAAAATGAAAATATCAAATAAACCCTCAAAACAGTTTGGAAACTCAAGTTAGATAGATTATAGCTCTATTATCGTAGCAGAATCATCGTTTTGATTATTATCAATAGAATATGTTTATTCCTCTGTAAAATGACAACATATTTGTTATGATTTTGCAGCCATGGAGTGAGCAATACATCAGAATATGGGGCAGGATGGAAAGTGAAAGGTTGCAAAATGAACTGGTAAGCACTGGTATTGCTATGCAGAGCACTTTACTTTCTTTGACATAAGAGAGTGTGATTTTTTTAAATGACAGTGGGGCTATTGTTCCCAACTGGTCATCCATGAATGCCAAAATCTAAAGAATCTGGAACTGAAATTCATGCACTATGGTGACATATCAGGCAAGATTTGCTGCTGCATGTTTGGTCATCAACTAGGTTAACAACTGTTGAAAAGGCCCGGGCAATAGGGCAATTTGAATGCACAGTTGAACAAGAGCAATGCATACTGCACCTTTAACTTTTGACCTTACCCCTTATTTTCATCTACTGCACATTCCTCGACTGAAAATCATAACAATTGGGTTATCATTTTAAAAAGGAATAAACCAAGTTTCTAATAAATTATACTAAACAAAGCAATGATTATGCCATGACAAGAGAGCTATAATCAGACTTTTAGGGGTTTATAAACTCTCTTAATTCACTAATTCACCATTGATAGACAGATACTTGCAGCAATATGTCAATGTGTAGGAAAAAAATACATGTACGCAGTGGGATAATTTACTCTCTATCTCTCTCTCTCTCCCCCACCCCCTTCTTTCCCTCTCTCTCTCTCTCTATCTCCCTCTCTCTCTCTCTCTCTCTCTCTCTCTCTCTCTCTCTCTCTAAATCTCCCTCTCTCTCTCTCTCTCTCTCTCTCTCCTCTCCCCCTCTCTCTCAACACATCACTCATACTTCCATACCTTTTCTCTTTCCCAATCTGTCATTAAGAAAATATTCTAAAATAAAGTAATTTGAGATTAATGTAATAACTGTGTGACTAAAAATTAAGTATATTTTTTTTGTTCTCACCAGTAAATTTTCATAGGTGGTTAATTTGTTCATGTATAAAATTCATTTATTGCATATTATCTGTTATAATTTGTACTTGAAAAATATAATGACATGCTATCAATTACATGAAATTACCAAATGTAAGAACTTACAAATTCAGCCAGCTACACAAAATTCAATGGGAAAAAGAATGCACCACTTCTTAGAATTTTTATGCTGATAGATGCAATCCGTTCACCTGTATTACATGTACACTGTAGCTCCATGTAACTAAAAACAACATCTAGACATTTTATCTTAAAAAATTAAAATAGTGTCTCTATTTAAAATGATGCATAAGCCTCTTCGAAAGCATAATTTTCTATCTATATTTAATTTAGGAAGTCAAAGTTTATCAAGAAAAATATGGAATATATTATAAATCTACATTTGAACAGTTGACAGAATGGCATTCCGAGAGAAACTTGGTTTCCATTCTGGATTGATAATCATGCAGCATTTTTTTTTTCTTTCTCATAAAGCTCACAGGAACTTGCAGAAAAATCATCTTCACGGTAAATCAAAAGTCTCATTTGCACACAGAGACCACATGGTCAGCACAAGGTAACCAATTCCCCTAATATCTTGATATCATTCAATCGTACATCTTCCACCACAACCATATGCAGCATATCATTTATTAGTTGCAGTCTTAAACATTCAGAATTAATTTCCTTTGATTCTGTGAGAATTCATTATCCATCATTACCTGAACTAAATATCTTGGATTTTTAAATCTGTGAATAAATTCACTAAATATTTCAGTTTTTTCCAGTATATAATATCTGTATTTCTTTATTGGAATAAAAAGAAACTCTGCCCATTAGCACAGCCTGAAAGGGTTGGTCTACAAGGAAATACCAACAAAATATTTCAGAAGGGCATTTTCAACATGATTATGAAATATATATATATTATATATGAAGTATATGAGAAGAAAGATAATACATGAAAAGCATAGTATAGACAAAATCAAAACTCTGTATAAATTGACCAGACTAATTTTGGTTAATGAGAAACCAAAGAAAAAATTTGAAAATGTTGAGGACGGCAATTTTCAAGGCATGAAACTTTCGTAAAACGCACAAATTGAGTGTTGAGTCAATTACATGCATGATTCAAGTATTTCACGACATGGAATTTTAGTGAATCTGAACCGCTTGCAAAATTTGCAAACATTTCATGCACACAAAAGTGTCTGATTTTAAATGATTATATTGTTCGATAGACTATTTGTCTCATACTGTAAAATTAGTTGCATTCATGATAATCTACTTTTACCTCAGCTGCTTTCACAATCAACTGCTTTTACGTTTATTCTCCCACCATTCTGCTATCCATCGGTTGATGTTCTCTCTCTCTTGGTTTCTAACAGCAATCACTGAGGGAGGATCCAACTTGTTCTTTCCTCTCAGATCTAGATGATGCGCTCCATCGGGTATGATCCCCGCCACCAGGGTATCAGAGAGATCGGTGAGGACTCCACCCAAATGCCATGGGTCCAAAAGTCCATTGCTGGAGAAGACAAATATTTATGAAACCATACATCGTGATCTTATTTCCAATCATATTCCCAACCTGTACCAGATTCATGACGATAGATTTACGAAGCATTCTCATACACACACAATTACAAGTCAAATTATTTCAGCAAAAAATAGAAAATAATTCACATGTATGGCAGCATTGATAAAGCTTAATACCATTATTCTCTCATTTTTATTTCACACAATTATTTCCAAGAGAGTCACCACAGTTTTTACATTTGTCCACCTTCTTTCTTTTCATTGTACACAATTCTTCTGACTTATTCATGTATTCAAGCGCAACACTTGCATCCAGCAGAGGCACATGGCTTTTGTCATCATTAAAACTTCACCTGCCTCCAACTAACTTGAAGAATTAATGAAGGTTGACGATTTGTCAATCCGATCTGTCAGTAGATTAAATCTGGACTTGCTAATACAACTAGCCTATCTCCGTGGCCTAGCGGTTAAGGCAGTGGCATTTTAAGACAAGGACTCAAGTTCTATCCTTAGCAGAACTATTTGTCAAACCTTTGTGTGGATGGCGGCAATGAGAAACTCTGATAGAGCTACACATCATAATTCTGTCCTTTTCATTTCCAACCTCATGATATATCTATCTGGACAACATATATGTTGTTAAATATAAGCATACACACCTGAAAAATATATTACTGGATGCAGTGATGTTCTTTCCACCAAACTGGGATACAATCCAGTTGGGGCGTGGTGTTACATTCCATTGTGCTTTGCAGGCGGCAACTTGAGCATCATAGTCCCAGGGCATAGGATAGAACATGTCATCAACCCCATCAGCACAGAATGGCATGACCATCTCAGTACAGGCCTATAGGGGGGATTAAAGATTGAATAATAAATAAATAATAATAAAAAATAATAACAATTTTATTTAAAAAATGCCCATTGGGGCAAAGACATGGAAAAAGATAAAGTCAGAAAAATTGTTTTGACCTCTTTTTATGAATTGATTGTGAGAATATGATTTATCCTTGATCAATAGAGTTTATATCTTCAAAGAACTTCAACATTCAATCTAAAGAGTCATAGAGATTCATCAATAACATTCTGAGAAGATATAAACTTTATCTATCAAGAATAAACCACATTGTCACACTCATTTAATGAAAAGAGCTAAAAAAAATTTTCTTCCAATTTTATGGGTAACAGTGAATGTGTAAGATTTAAGACACGGCACACTGTACGATCTGACTAAGACCCTATTTTAGAAGTAATTGCAATATCAAAAGATGATTGGAAAAAAAAACACTTAAAATGTAAAATCTATTCATTACTGGTTCCTAAACATGAAACGAATAGCAAAATCATAATCGCTGTGTAGACTCTATTTAGAAGTAATTGCAATATCAAAAGATGATTGGAAATAACAACACTTAAAATGTAAAATCTATTCATTACTGGTTCCTAATCATGAAAAGAATAGTAAAGTCATAATCGCTGTGTAGTCCCTATTTAGAAGTAATTGCAATATCAAAAGATGATTGGAAATAAAAAACACTTAAAATGTAAAACCTATCTATTACCAGTTCCTAAACATGAAACGAATAGTAAAATCATAATCGCTGTGTATTGTAGGTATTCTAGTGGGAGAAAAGGCCCCATCGGTTGCAAATCATAGCAACATTAGACCAGTCACAGGAGTCTCTCAGATTTTGAAGCTGTTTTGGCCCTTCATCCAACTGACTGCAATACTTTGCAATTCTATCCTTTATACAGTAGGCTTGCGGGTGCACCATGTGAGAGAGAGGGAGGATTGAGGAGTTCTGAAAAGGACTCTCGGTAATCTTTCTTGAGGGTGTGTAGTCCTGAAAAGGACTGTTGGTGTAGTCTTGAAAAAGACTGTTGGTTATCTTTCTTAGCTTATAGTTCTAAGGAGAACTATAGCGCTTGGAGAGGATGAGTGGCGGGAGTGGCTCGACGTTTCGAACAGGTTGACTATCTGTCGTCAGGAGTGCACCCGCAAGCCTACTGTATATCTACATCACCATGCAAGCCGATACTTACAAGCAGCATCTAATTTTATCCTTATCATTCATATAACCAGTGGAAACTTGAAATTGAAAAATGCAACAGAAGTTTGTGTTTTTCGCATCCTTCTTCGAGGAACACATCGAAGTTAGAAACTAACCTGGAAGCTCCACCCGAGGTCTCCTAGACTAGCTGTGGCATCCTGACTTAGATTGAAACACTGGATGCTACCAGTGTAGTTATAGTAGACACCCAGACCTCCAGTCAGCTCCTCAAGTAGCTGGTCATCGGTCGGTGAGGGCGTTTTGAAGTACGAACACACCTCCTGTAATGAAGATAATTAATATAATAATAACAAAGGTAATACTAATAACAATAGAGTGGTGAAGTGTGACGTCATCAAAAATCTATTTTTGGAATTTCTCAATTTTTTCTTCATTTTCCGAAAGACCACCAAAAATAATGTCCAAATGTCGAAAACCAATTTAATATGTTAAGTATTGGCTGAGATATGACCATCTGAATAAAGATTGCCTATGGGAACTCAGTGTTATATTGCTCTGGCTCCTAATGTTATGAGCCAGAGCAATATAACACTGAGTTCCCATAGGCAATCTTTTTATTCAGATGGTAATATCTCGGCAAATACTTAACATATTCAATTGGTTTTCGACATTTGAATTTTGGTGCTCTTTCGGAAAATGAAGAAAAAATTGAGAAATTCCAAAAATAGATTTTTATGACGTCACAGCTTCGGTACTCTATAGAATGGTTCTTACATACATGTACCACATTATACCATTGAAAAATGTCTCAACATGCTTGGGAAAAGGTAATAAAGAAGTAAAACAAATAGAAATGCTGCAGAAAAATGTCAGTTCCTACTACATACAAATATGGTAGCTTCTTATAAAGCGTTTTCAAGCATGACGCTCATCACACTATACATACATTTCTGTACTTTGATTTGTAATCAAACTGAATTCGCTGAAATATACTCTGTCCATCATGAGATCACATGCAATAAATCAAAATAATTCATACCATCTACTGAGAGGCAGAAAGGCATTCAGTCTGTACAAATATGCATACATGTATATTTCTTTTCCACAAGTGCGCCTTGAGCATTTTATTTCAAGTGGATTGGCACCTTGCAATTCTCATGAATAATTATCATTATTACAAATTAAACAATTGTCTGTAAAATCAGGACAAAATAAACAACCTTGATGGGGAAAGCAGGAAGTGGTTCCAGGAAGTTGGCTGGGTATGGATAATCCACCATTGCTAGATTGAACCAGCTCCCAGCTAACCAGGATATTAGACCATCCACATCTACTGTTGTCTTTAGAGGGTTACATAACTTCATGGTTTGGGCAAGCTTGGTACGACCAGATGCTGTAAGGGGAGAGACGTGGTTTACATGTAATGGCTGGAAAAGACAACAGATTAAAGGTGCTTATCGTTTGGTACTTGTAAATATTTTGAAGATTTTATCATTGATGTCTTTGCCATCACTACTATTATTATTATCATCATCATCATCACCATTATAATAATCATCATCACCATCTTAATAATCATCATCACCATCATCATCTTCATCATTATCATCACTACCAAATATAAAAATAAATGATTTTCATTAACATGATGATCACTGCTCTATCACAACCATCATCATCACCATCATCATCATCATCATCATCATCATCACCACCACCACCACCTAGTATATAAACAAATGACCCTTGACCCTCCTAACCCATCCCCTCCACATCCTCTCCGCTCACTACCAACAGCGCCCTTCCCACATCAACACACCCTCTCAAGTACCAACCTGACTGGCCGATTCTCTCGATGACATCCCAGCTCATGTGGACAGAATCATAGCAAAGTTGGCTGGAAGCCTGGAAGTCTTTACTGATTGTAAGATATTGTGTGTTGCAAGGAGTCAGGCCTGTGAATTGCCATACTGGGGCTGAGGCAGCTATAGCTCTGTTCAAAATAGTAAATGTGGAATATTTGAATTAGTTCAAGTGAAGTGATTACTGGAAGTATCAAACAAAAATGAACAGCTAAAGCTGTCAAGCAGAACTCTACCTCACAGCAAACAACGAACAGTTCTAGACCTATCTCTGCAACTCAGGATAGACAATACTATACAAGTATATTCAATATCTGACTTGCTCTCATATCCCATCAACCGAACAGTGAAATTTAGAGATGGGTAACTGTCAGTGATTACCATAAATCTTGATATGACTACAGATGAAAGATATCAACCAAATTGAATTGAAAATAACCACCTTTAACATCTTGATTGGTTCCTACTATACATTCTGACTAATATGATGGATATCTCTCACATTCCATTAGATGGGCAGATCTAGATAATATCCATCCCATGACAAAAGAAAGGATAAAGAAAAACTTGGCAAGAACCCTGCCCAGATAGCATTATTCAATAAGGCAGTTGACATTACATTATCTGGACCCCGTCTTATTAAAGAGGTGCGGTTGATTAAAAATAATTGCAATTGATATCATTTGCATCTCCTATCTCTTTGATACAGAGCTGTGGTTGATATAAATTGCAAATTATTTGTAATCAATCACAAATTATTTGTAAGACGGGACTCTTATGTCCTCAACTATTCCCATTTCAGCACAAGCTCTGCAGAAAATACCACTCACCCTGCGATAGCATTAGGATACTTGATACGCATCCAGGCTGCCAGCATCCCTCCGTACGACCCTCCAAATGCTATGACAGGAGAGCCAGCAGCACCTCCAAGTGTGTTAGCTTTGTACCAGTCCAGGAAGACAGCAAAGTCTGCAAGAGCTTGCTCCGATGTCAGGTAGCCAAGGTGTGCAGCATCCTGAACAAAAAAGAAATGGTTACTCCTCTGATAATTACTATTCGGTCAATATTCAACACTATAAACTAAAGTCCTAACTTCAGCATGGAACCAAACACATTAAGCATATCCCAACACTCATCCTAACCTAAAACACAATCGCCACCCTTGTCCTTATAATCATACAAAGCCTGGAGCAATTGTTGCTGGAGTAAATGTTGGATCACAAAAAAAAAATTATTTATGATTTGATAGATGAAGTTCAATATGCCACTGGTTAGAGCAGAGGAAATGGACAATCATGTATCAGAATGCTGGTGCCCACTTATACATTTACAAGTTTATCTAAGATAACCTTGTTCACATACATAGCTTTTCCTGAGGACTTCCTACAATACATGTTGTGCAGATTATTGGTGATTGGTCCAAGGTAGATTGTACTGAAGGGAGGAGAAAATGTTTAGACAGGAAACCCGATGGGTTGATATAGTGATTCATACATTGACGATGTCTCTAAGCAATTTACAGATATAATATTTCCCAGGTCATCTGATTCAGGATTGCCGTAAAAGATGTATGCACATTCTCTACTCCCTGAGAAGCATTCAGCCAGACGCCATTTTACAATGCTTACAATGCTGAGCAAACTACAATTCCAAATTACAAAGACCTTGAATGCATTATGCACTATATCAACCTAATTATCATTTCTATAACTCATCTGACAAATGAAAGTAAATCAATCCTCCCTTTGGTGTTTGGTATTTCTTTTTTAATAGCATAGTAGTGAATGTTCTCCCTAGCCAAACATACAGATGTGGGCCTACGAGTGCCAGTGCCAGTGCCAGTGCCATTGTATGACATGTGATTATTGGAAGTTATTGGTTTGAGCAGAGATAATGAATTAAACAATTATCAGAGAATTGGTTTCTTTGCATGGAGAATTAACCAAAATTTATTTTATCACTTATACGCTGTCTTTGTTCACATACTACTCAAACCCATACTACCTGGTACATCACTAACATCCTAACACTAATAGGGAAACACAATGCTATAGCTTCCAATTGCTAATAATTCTCATGGATATCTTCATAACTAAATGAGTTATTGGGCAAACAAAATTTAGCAACACTTCTGCATGTCAATATTATGAAATACTGCAATTGCCAAATCTAAAATGGACAATTTGGATTTCTGAAAATTTTTCGAGATAGCCTTTGAATACTAAAGACATATTGTTACCTTGTAGGAGTCATTTCCATACGGCAGTGATTTTCCATAGTACCGATGCTCAGCAAATATGACAATCGCTTTGTACTCAGCAGCTAAATCCCACACAAAACCCTGTGTGAAAGAATGACAAGGATTAATTGATCATTTTTTTTTAATGTGAAAAACAGGTTTAAAAGCATTTCTCTTCATACATTTTCCTGAATTAAGATGATGACATAGGTATTTGCTTAAATATATAGACATCTAAAAATCTATCAGAGTTGAATTACTCAATGGTGCCAGGTGGAGGGGCATAAATCGCAACTTGTACCTGTGTACAACACGCACCCCCGACTTTTAATTTTTTTCGGCGGCAAAAAAGTGCGTCTTATACACAGAGATTTATGGTAGTCTGTACAAAAAAAGGGTTTTATTATCTCTTATGATATAATGTTTAGTTTTATTTTGGGAAAAAATAATAATTCACCAAAAGAAATCTTGCCTACATGGGTACTTATCAAGAAAAAGCTATGCAGCATCCCTCGGGAGTTTGTGTAACCTATAATGATATTTGTATTCAAATTAAATTAAAGTATATTAAATGTAAGTTCTATCATCAATATTCTGGTTGAAATTATATGACTTTAAAGAGCTTCGTGCATTTACAAAAAGACTTACTGTATTTTGACAAAACCAGGTAATGTCTCCCTCGTTGCCTGTGTAAAAGAATATGGGTCCACCTTTTATCCATAGTTCGTCTGAAACCAGATAACGCATCTGAAATGTGTCACTATTGGTAAAGCTGAAATGATCCACCTGAATCATAAAATATATAGAATATTTAGAATGGTAAATAAAGCTCCTGATTGCAATTTATTTTCGCAAACATGCAAAAACAACAAGCAAGAACAACAAAAAGAACAGAAAAAATCATAAAGAAATCACAAAGTAAATACCTATGATCTCTATGAAATACACGGAATATCAGATTCATTAAAAAAACTTATTATTCATGTATTTTTGTGTTGCATGTTTAGAGGACGCTTCAATCTTTAGTATACATGTACTTGTGGCATCATTATCAATTATTCCAATAATTTATGTTTGCCAATTGCCTTTATTATTAACTTACTCAGTGATGATTGAGTCAATGGTGATTTATCCTGATAAAGTCAAAGAGTCTGAAAAAAGTGAAATGAATTTCAGATGAAAAAAAATCAATTTCATAGAGAATAGTGAATTTAAAAGTATGGTACCTGTTGCTCAAAATATTTTTCTTTGTGCGGGTAACTGCAACCTTGACTGCTGATCTTAGCTTCCAATTTACTGTTGATTCGCCGACCAAACAAAACGCTAGCAGACGAAGAAAACCCACTGCATACAACAAGGCACATCAGCGTACATCTCAGCCAGCGATTCGGGGGCTCCATGGCTTCAGTCTCCGATGGAATTATGCCACTGTCAAGAGCGCTAAGAGAATACTAGTATATTATGATTCCTCTTTGTGCCTATTTTATGAGTAATGAATTTGTGACTTTAAAGCTTTAAGCACAAATCTGACTTTTGCTTCTCACGCAAGTGGTGGTCTAAATCTACACAAACATGTCACTTATTGTTCGGTCTCTTTCAATTCCACCTCCGGTCGATTGTCGTCGTGTCGCGATTGCATATCTGCGCTTGATCAGGTGATTGATCACAAGATCAACATGGCAACCTCGTTACCGGCTTCTTCTTCTTTTTCCCTTTTTTTAATCAGCAGAGACATGTTATGATGTATTTGGTTTCAGTATGAGTAATTTAACCTCAAGATGTTCAGTCACTTCCATGTATGTGGCGAAAGGAGGGGAGGGAGGGGGCATGACTGGTCTGTGTCCCCTAGTTAAATTAAGGAAAATGTGCACCCAGTTGTGTTATTGTGCCCCTCTAAATTTTCGACACAATGACTGTCCGACAAGCCGGGTACATGTTATATTTTAGGGGGTCTTGTCAGAAAATTTGCTGGATTGTGACAACCCTACTTTCTACAGAATCCCGAAACCACCATTGGTTATATGCCAGACCAGGAAAGCTTGGTTTTCTAGTTCAGGGGCTTTTGTGGTTAGGTACGAAAGAAGAAAAGAAGAAATTCGTCTGCACTTTACTGATTTTAAAAGGCTACTTTCTCTATTGGCATTAGTGCCATTCGGGGAAGCCAATGCATAGGCCTACTGAGACTCGTTATATCAGCTGGAGGAATATCAGTCATGACCAACTTGCAAAAATATATATATATTGACCACAACAAAACAGTTATTTGACCCCAGACCAACCCCACTCTCCGCGCGATTTCCTGGCAATTTCTTCGGCCCCGGCAGTACTCCCCCAAAACGTATCAACTAGGAGACACCCCCCTCACCTCCCCTGCCCGCAGAATTACCCATGACCCACATTTCATAGCTGGATGAGATTGGAATTTCCCACCTGGCTTAAGATGGTACGTTTCCCAACACAGGAATCCCCCACCGTCCCTGTACAGTAACATTTGCCAAATATGTATATCCTTCCTGACTTGCAAAAGGAAAGAAAATGGATACCATTACTAACAATCCAATTTGGAGGAACAATTTGCTGTTTATGCTTCATTGTTGTTGTTGTTGTTTTATTTTGTTTTTATTTTATTATGTTTTATTTGATTTTGTTGTCACGGTTGTTATTTTTTTTTTCTTTTCGTTTTTTGCTTTGTTTTGTTTTGGGGTTTTTGTGTTTTATTTTGAATGCTATTTGCAGAGAGAATTCGGGGCATAAAGGAAATGGAAAAATTGAGAATGAGTGAGAAGAAGAAGGGTGAGGGGTGGAATAAAGAGCACTTGAAAGTTGAAAATGAAATTATATATAGTAAACGATAGCTAATGACTAGAGAGAGAGGGGGAGGGGGTTGATGGAAACTGACACACTACCATACATTTTCCCTTTACCCCCCCCCCTTCCTCGAAGAAAGGGAATAAAGTATTCCTTGAAAGCAAAATATGAAGCTTATTAAAATAAAAAATTGGATTTACGTTTATATTTTATTTTAATTATTTTAAATAGAGACATGAATGGGACATACATTGTTTCTTTTTCTATGGTTGTATTTCATAACTTTCGACTGAAGCTGGGTAAAGACAGAAATTACTTCATGTCGATATACTGGTGGAGTCTCTCCTTTCCTTGAAAATGTTGAACATTCCCAGGCGTTTTATGATAATAAAAAAAAGAGAAAGATCTATGCCGTGGGCTAAAAAATCGAGACATTGTATATTCAACCAAGGTTTGATCTATAGGTCTAAAGGAGGGGTTCCCCAACCTGAGAAAATACCACTCATTTTCTTAAAATACGGAGAACAATGCGCATCAGAACAATGTGTATCAGAACAAGTGCTTTGGATCTTTCATTTTTAAAAAATCTCGGGATGGCCCTTTTCACGCCGGTTACCTGTGTAGGCCTATATGCAAAAATCGTTTACATCAACTTTCTTTGTCCAAATCAAAGAACTTTTGTGCATGGATCATAGCACAGCTGGGTGTTTTTTTTATCACAAACATTTTCTCAGGATCGATGATAGAATTCCTTTCTTACAGTCAACAAAACACGCCTGGGAGATTTCAGATCTTATTATTTCTCAAGTTGGAAGGGGAACCCCCTCGAATCCACCACCCGTGTATGTAATGCTTAAAAAAAAATACCCCCCCCCCTTCAAACGGTAGTGATGAACTTTAACGAATTTATATAATTGCCCATCCCCTCCCTCAATCAGGAAATCCTGGATCCGCCCTTCACCATGGTCAGTCGGACATGCCATGGACACAGGATCTACATGACATTGTAAGCTATTTTTGAAAGTACTGTATGTGCTTTAGCGCCATCTAAGTTCAATCCCTCCTTTCTGTGGTATCCGTGCTGTAAATCATCAACTCCAGTGTGAGTGCACAATCATTAATCATGACGGTCTAGCAGAAAAAGAGTCTCCACAATAAAAATCCGCGCAATTGATAATGTTAAAGGAAATGTGAACTGAAGATAGGTTACTAGAACACAAACAAAACACAAAACGAAACAAAAAATAAAATTGAAAAAGAAGAGGGGGGAGAAAAAGAATGGCATCTCGGCGTCAAACTTTAATATGAATATTCATAAGACACGTTCATTATCTACGCAGCGCAGGTAGCATAATAAACTGAGAGGGACAATTGTGCTAGGATAATTAAGAAGTTCCTATTTCCTAAGCAGCGGAACTCCACTCTATTATTGTTATTAGGGATCGCCTTCGTTTCTGTACAACTTGATCGTAAGTGAGTGTTGTTTTAGGTTGCTGTGTTTGAATTTTATGATTATTTCGATTGTGTTGCATGTTGCGAATATTCAAAGAGTTACAAACCCAGTGAAAAAATAATAATTTGATAAGCGTGTTCAGTGAGATGAGAGTGAACATTCCTGCTGATTTTAAGTTTAGCGGCCGTACGGTATGCGCCAGGCCGACAGCCCTCCGAGTAATGCATTCCATTTGTCGCTAGGCTTCTGCAGAACAATATGTTTAACATGTGCTCCATCTCGAGCAGGCGTTGTATGGTTACGGGGGAACAAAAACTTACCTCTAGACAATTGTATTAATTATTAGGCGGTCTTTATTAAGACAACTGATGGCAGTGGTTGTGGTGATGATCATCATTCATGATGATGACAATGCGAATATGCGTGATGATATTGGTGGTGGTAAGCATGGTGATGATGATGATGGTGATAATGGTGGTGGTGGTGGTGATGAGGATGATGATGGTGCAGATGATAATGTTGGTGAGATAAAAATATGAACATGATGATAATGGACTTTGATGGTAATAATGATGATACTGTCATATTACTGACACATGTGATGATGATGATGATGATAGTGAAAATGATGATGATGATGATGATGATGGTGATGATTATGATGATGATGATGGTGATGATTATGATGATGATGACTTGGTGATGATGATAATGATTTAACCTCGAGTAAAATATAAGGTTCTGAAAGGACCTGAATACAATTTGTAAGCTTATAGCATACTTTTCATCTCAAATTCTTCGTATCTGGTCAGAGTAAGAAAGCTTATTTTGTTATCATTTAAATTTGGTTTAGACTGAAATGAACCAGAACAGTTTCTCCTTCTGTAATATAGAATTTCCAAATATTTTATTTTTAAACTAACATCTTTCTGTATAAAAACAAGATGTGCAGAGCTCCATATACAATGTTCTTTTATTGATTGAATTGATTTGAATCTGCAAATCTTTTAGTTATCTCAAAAATATAATAAAGTGCCATGAAATGATGTTGATGATGTACTTACATTCATGTAATTGTAAGCAAGCTTTTTACTTTCCTTTAGCCCTTCCTTAGGCAATCTTAACTTCTCTTTCTAGCAGTGTTTCTTTCAGTCTTGATATCTTTCTTTCTATTTGTTCTTCATAATAAGAAAGAATTTAACAAACCCATCATAGTTCATGTTAATCTGTAGCTTCATATTTGTATTTGATGATAACTGTACAGTTATAGTCTGTGTGATCATACACTTGAATTTAAAATTTAATCAGTTGTTTCATGATTCAACAAAGCTATATTTAATACCTCATCAAATCGGTAGGCCTTCAACTTCATAGCCGTTACCTAATTTATGTAACTGCAGGTCTTTCAGGAATGCCAGACTGCCAAATGCATTCATGTCACACACGTACATTGTGTGTGTCCTGATCAATGAGAAAAACAGTGTTCGTTAATTGTCAAGCCAACAGGAAATAATTTGGAGGAATGTCTGCTATTATTTGTTTTTGCCTGTGCATGACTTAGCAAGCCCAAAACAAGTCTGGCAGGCAGACAATAGTTGTAGCTGTTTCTGTTTCAATTGATTTTTGCTTTTAAATTGTTGTCTCTATATTATATGTTGATTTTCATCTCATCTTTCCCCCTCTTTGTAGATGTACACCTGTGATCATATGGAGATATTGATCTATGGTTGTGTGATATGTTAAATATGTAGGCCTATGCATATATAATGAGACAGCCAGGGAGAGCTTGAGAGAGGGGGTGAGAGAGAGAGAGAGAGAGGGGTGGGGAGAGAGAGAAATAAAACATTGTGAGAGAAAAAGAGAGGAAGAGAGAGAGAGAGAGAGAGTCTGGTGGGAGATTTAAAGAGATGTAGGGAGGAAGGGGAGAGAAAAAAGAGAAAAGCAAGATGAGGAATTGGGGAAAGAAGGATAAGCAGGCAGGTTATAAAAAACAAGAGAGAAGAACAGAGAAAGAGAGGAACAGTTACAGGATCCATAGAAAACAAAAGAACATTGATTCTGAGATTTGAAAAGGAAGGAAAAGGCTTCTGAGGAATAGATTCTTGTATGAAGAAGAATTTGTGAAAGAGAAACATTGGAATATTTATCACAACTGATTAGAGATGGGCTTGGATTGATCAACATGCATTTGTTAAGCTTCATAATACCCATACTCATTTCTTCTGTTCTGCTTTATCCCTCTCTCAGGTAGCAATTTCCAGAGCTGTTCTCCATTACCATAAATTAGGGCTCAAACTGCTCTTCGCCATGGCAACAAGATTCTGCTGAATATTGGAACCAGGTAGGTATCTGTAACATGTGTATGTCAGTTACACTATGTTTATATTATTTTAGAAAAGCTTCTTTTCACATGCCTTCTGCTTCTTTTTTATGATTGATGATGTAACTCCATAGATTCATCTTGGATTATTGTTCTACCAACAACATTCAAAGTGAAATTATAATGAGATATTTTGGGCATCTGTAGAAAGATTTTTAAATTGATTCCTTTCAAGGTACATGACTGGGAATGCCCATCCATATGTTCATATTTTAAAAAAAGAAAATGGCTTCAAAAGTATCTCTTAAGTATTTGAACCATATGTAGTTTGAGAGAAAGAAAATGCATTGCATTGATTTGCGCTGGATTTATGTGGATAGTTTCTATATGGTTACCTATTTTATTCTGAAGCATGTAAGTGTAAGTGCATGCATGACAGCAGAACAGATACTTTTCTAAAAACAGAATTATCAGACATTTTCCTTGTTAGTAATTACTGATTTTGTTTTGAAAGTGAGAAGAAGAAAAATGTTTTTTATCTGTACCTATATGCACAATGCTGTTCCACTCAATGAAAAGAGAGAAGAAAAAAAAAGAAAGAAAAAAAATGACATATGAAGTCTCAACTTGAAAGAGATGTCAAATTCTCTGGAATGCAGACAACCATATTTTTTATCCTTTCTTTTTCATTGAATTTACGTAAATTTCCAAACTTAGATCCAATTTTCGGTTGCAAATAGTCCCAAATTGGCTCCCCACTGAAAGACCCTGCATGCATCTCTGTACCAATCACTGAACGAAAGAACTTTCTTGCTTCGCTCTGTATGAATTTGCGTGCGTGACACCTATTCTTTTCTTTTTTGTGGATGAAATCTTTCAAGTGATGGGATTTATTCTTCATCAGGAGATCCATCAAGGAAACCCTTTTTGCCTTGTAAATGTTTTATTCATGGCCCGTTGGAAGTATCTCATACACCTTTCATTCATTGAATTGAGAGGATGAATATCGTTGCCTTTCATAGCCTGTAGCTTTCTCATTCTGTATTCTATATACCGGTAGCATATTAAGCTATACTGTACATCTTGCATATTTTCTTTTCCTCTTTTTATCACCCACCTCTCTTTCTTGTCTGTTATTTCATTTGTCATACTGTCATTCTCACTATCCTCATCATTTCTCTTTCTCTGATTTCTTTCTTCTTTTAACAGTTGTCTTTCAATTCTCATCTATTCCTCTTCCCTCTTATTTTTTTCTATCAATTCTTGTCTTATATCTTTACAATTTTATTCTTTATCCTTGTTTTGTGCTTACAGCAAAGTGCTTTTTATCATGAGTTAATAAAAAAAAAATCATGATGATTTCCCCAAATTTGATTAGAGTACTTTTTCTTAGATGAAAACATGTTTGTAAAGTCATTGTAATGTAGAGAGTCTTTGAGGTTCATACCGGTACTTGGAGCCTAATGTACCGGGTATAGTAAAAATGCATTAGTTTCTCATGTTTTATTGTAAGTTGATTATGTCTTTGTAAAATCCTGAGCAAAAGAAATTGATGAGAACTGAACTTTTCAAGGTATTTGGTGTGCTTTAAGGTATTAATTTCACACTTTTCTGTTTATTCTATGTAATTGAAAACTCAATGCATTGGAGCTTTCTGCAAACAAAAAGTTGAACTCTGTAGGGATTAGCAACACAATCCACACACTGGGGTATTTGAGGGTCTTGTTTACTTTCATGCATTGTGAGTTGATAAGTCATCATTAATCCGTTTCTAAGAGAGAATTTAACTGATTTCATTCCAAAGTACATTCTTTGAAGTTCATCTAATAAAGTAGATTATAAATTTTATATTATAGTCTTGTAGAGAATCATATGCCCATATGTGAAATTATCGAAGCTGACTTCAGAAGTACATCTACGCAATCAGCTCCAATTCCCTCCGCGATTTTTTTTTCCTTCTCAACAATTTGAGCATTTATCGCGGATTGCGAAGTCGGTGCGTTACACGGTTGCCAAGACGAATCCAGCCAAGCATGAAAGATTCAACGCACTTAGGAGTGAAACCAATATATTTATTCTTAGCGCTCACCCAGCTGTGTATTGCCATTATCAATTTTCTGATATTCTGTCAGTGAAATCGAGTGAAAGATATTTGAGGCAAGTCAGGCGGAATGCTTTTGTCGAGTTATACTCTAAGGTAGATATTAAGAGAAGATGTGGAAGCTTTCTAAAGGATGCCAACAATTCTACAATTTGGAGAATCCCATGCATATTTACTTTGTACATTCTGATATTTTTCTCCCATTTCATGTATACATTAGTGCAGCCTATTCCCAAACCGCAACTACACAGGGGAGTGCAAATTGTGTTTGTTTGAATTAATTGTAAAAAAAGAAAAAATTAAACAAAACAAAACAAAAGAAAGAATAGCAAGATGGTAATGATATTTTGGTACTTAAATAAAAAAATTAAAAAAGAAGTGTAGGGAGTTTTAAAAATATATTTCTTTCAACTTTGATTGTAACAAAGATAAAAATCTGTAGGTTCAGCTTGAATGTTGCAACTGAACAAAAACATACATGTATCATACTTCGCCATATGGCAAGATGAATTGCTCTAACCATGTGTCACAGAATCTACAAATACAATCTGGCTGATACAGTATTTTGAAAAATGTATGACTTCCTGGATTGTTGAAAAATTTACTTGTGTGATCATATGCAGCTGCAATGATACACTCTTTATAAATGTTGGCAAATCTCTTTTTGTTTTGAATGAAAATTTAGCAATTTTTTTCATAATTTAGCCAAATTTGTTCACAATTGTTCCTGAATGGCAGACTTGATAAGCTTTGGCCAGGGGATAATGAAGATGAGTGGATATTGTCTGTGTGAGTCAGGAGGGTGTTAACTATGTGTCAAATGTTATGAATCAATGCCCTTCTGGCTCCAAACAAATGTTCAAAATTTAAGAGCAGCAAATTGACTCAACAATGTGAAAGTAATGATATCACTTGTGGAAATTGGTACGGTAACCACTTCAAAACAGGGCAGTAAGTTCTTATTTAGGACTTTCATTGCATTTGAAAGATTTTCATTATGTTCAGTTTTATTCAGAAGGAGAAGCTTTCCAAAACTATAGTCCTACATGCTCTTTCACTTTACAGACTAACTTATAGGTCCATAGGCGGGGTCAGACTCCAATACTTACCTCAATATCCAAAATTTCCGAACTGCAAAGTTAGTCAGATAGTCCATGCATGGACCGTCCATGGTCCATGCATACCCATGGCATGAACAAGCAGAAGGTGACTAGCCACTCAGAGATGTCAACAGTATAGCTTCTGGAAAGTTGTTTCTTAAAAACTCAAGGAATCTTCAAACATCGCCTGTTTGCAGAGTGTATTGTCATGACTAATTCCAAAGGGGGTAAAATCGACTATGACTTGAGTCCCTTTCCTGGTTTGCATATTTGGAGAGTGGTCATTAGAATAATCCACGACTGTTGTCTCCACTTGTTTCCAGTTTGTGGTGGGCAGTTGTTTGCCAACAGTTTCTACTTGTTGATGTTTTTGAAAAGGAGTTTTATTTGCAGGTTTTAAGACTTTAAGAAAGGAAAGTGTCTGAGTTGTTTCCATTAATTGAAATGAGGAAAGAATGTGGAGAGATTTTGGAGTACATTGCATAACAATACAGTTCACTGAACCTCTAAAATCTATTGACATTTACATTAACAGTGATTTTAATGATTATATGTAACACCTGCATAACATAACTACTGATCTGTATCCATTTACTCTGTAGAGCATCTTCCCTGATGAAAACTAATTCAGAATGCTTGAAATTAAAAATACAGATCAGACAAGAAAAACTAATACAAAACACAAAAACACAAAAACAGAAAAGAAACATAAAGACAAACAAAAACAAAACAAACACACTAAAAAGACAAGATCTAGACAGATAGGTTTTGAAGCTCTCCTGAATGGATAAATGCTATTTACTTGCATACTCGTAATGTACTATATCTATATATCGGGTGTACAGAAGTGTGCAGAGGTGTTGGTAGTTTTGATGATATTGTTTAGGTACATGGGGTCAAGATGACCTAAAAGTGCTCTGTGAGGTATTGAGGATGATGTTTGAGATGACTCATAGGTATGTTGTGTAAGAGTGGAATGTTATCCATTGTGGTAGGGACCAAGGTTTGACAGACGAAAGCCACAAGTACTAGGGAAATATTGTCTGTTGAGAGCCAGAAGGGTATTATCTCATCCTTTCATAAAGAGTTAATTCTGTGTAAAAGAATGATTTAATGCCCTTCTAGCTGTCAGCTGATGATCTCATCTTATGACTTCAGGTTATGGGTGAAAAGACTTCCCATGAAACATATCAGTGTACAATCCTGCACTGTTGGTAAACTAATCGTGATGCGGTTTCTCTTCCCATCAGTATTCGAGAAGGCGCGATAGCTCACTTGGCAGAGCAGTGGTCTCGTAATCCGGCGACCCGGGTTCGAAACCAAGTCGATGCGCTAGTGCCCTTTGGTAAGGCATTAATCCTCATTACCAGGTCCCTCGGAGAGGACCTTAAGCCGTTGGTCCTCTGGTTGCTTACTAACAAGCAGTTATGCTTTCTTAGCAGTCAGGTAAAATAACCACTACTACTATCCCATCTTCTCGACAAAGTTCAATTCGCATATCAACCTAAGAAGTCCGTTGATGACGCCTTCATAACACTGATTCAAGAAATCGCACAACATACTGATAAACTTGGATGCTATGCAAGAGTCATGTTAGCAGATTTTTCATCCGCATTTAATACTATGCAGACCCATATTCTCTTGCAGAAGTTACTTAGGATTAACGTACAACCTTCTTTAATTTTGTGGATAAAAGACTTTCTCACTGACAGGACTCAAAGAGTTAGAGTGCAAGGGGTTTTATCTGATTCAATATCTATCAATAGTGGTGTTCCTCAAGGATGTGTGCTTTCTGCTCTTCTATATATTTGTAATTTGTATACTAATGATTGCATGTCTGGTCAGGGAGAAAAAAATGGGGGGCTGCTTTTGCTTGTATGAAAATAACACTTGTTGACTTTAGAGTTGCTACACAACAACACGAACCAGTGAAGATCAAAGATGAAAACATTGAAATTGTTCCAAAATACAAATATCCGGGCAAAACGATCGATAATAAACTTACCTGGCATGACGAGTATACGTCCATTGTGGCAAGGGCCCAACAAGAATGTTCTATCTTAGGAAACTGAGCTCTCTACATGTTGATAAACCCATCTTAAATTAAGTCTTTTCTACAAATCCATTGTCGAGAGTATTTTTCTTTTCAACTGTGTTGTTTGGTTTGGGGCATTTAGAAAGGATGACTTTAGGAAAATGGAAAGTGTAGTCAAGAGGGCGAGTAAAATAACAGGAATAGACAAAACCTGGCAGAAGAATGCAAGGCACGAATCCTCTAAAAAGCTAAACAGATCATTGCAAATGAGAATCACAATCTAAATTACTTATATGAATTATTACGGTCAGGAAGGAGAATGCGCTCATCGAAATGTTGGACAAGCCGATATTTGGACTCATATGTTCCATACTCCGTTCGTTTGTACAACCAAATAGAGTGAGGAGCATGTGGGCCCAAGTTTCGGTTTGGCATGGTTTTCCTTCCTTCCTTCCTTCACACTGATGTTCTTTCCTTTTCATCATTTTCAATGTGTAATACTGTACTAGAATATAAGAATATTTCTGTTTTGTCTACCTTTTATTTTGATGGTTCTTTTATGATTATAAACACAACGATATAGTTTCTCATATATATATATTACATATTTTTACAATGTGTGACCAAAACAAATTTCCATGGATGAATTAGAGAATTGAATTGAATTTTGATATTCTCAATTGTCTTTATGGTTATTTAATAATAATGATAATAAGGATGAATTTATGAAGCACATATTAACTCTTAAAGTGACTCGGTATTTTAAACATTGCCTCAGATTCTGAAACAAAATCCTGGATTTAGCTCATGCTGCAATCATAATTATAAACCTGTAGGCCAGTCAGGAATCCCATGACTGTTACAAGCCGATCGCCTGTCGGATTATAAAGATATTTATGATTGGAAATCGAAATTTCATTTTTCGTTTTTCTAACGGTTTTTATAACGCTACAGTCAGGGGAAAATGAGTATGGTAAAACCGGTCACTCAAAGATTTTTACTTTTTTGAGGCACGTTATGATCATTTTCAAGCGCATTTTTTTTAGGGCTTCAATATTACACCATATCACAGACACTGATAACATGTAGAGCCATGCATCTCAGATTTGACATTGTTAAAAGTCTCTCTATGTGCTTAACTATGTTTATAGAACAAAAAATCCATAAACAATGCTTACAAATTTTCACCAGTTTGTTTAAATACATTGTACTACATTAAAATATCAATGATATGAGACAAAAAAAGATCAGTAGAATTGTACAATTTCAGTAGTACTGATGTTGTGTTAAGATTTCTCTTTTTATTGTTTCAATTTTGATGATTTTATAGCCCCAATCACTTCACTTTGAAATGATCCATATAATTAAAGGTAATTTGTTCTTAACCCTTGCTAATAATACTGCTGTAACTTTTATGTCACAAAGACCTGTAGAGGCAGACATGAGAAAATTATGGAGATTTTTTTTAAAAACAAGGATAAAGATACATCGGAGAAATTTTAATTACATTACCTAGACTATGAGGCTTTTTCTTTAATAACCCATTAATGTGTTCCACTAACCAAGAGGCTCCATATGGCTAACCATTTATTGACTGTCCTGTCTGTCTTAGTTAATTAGTGGACACTTATAATTTAGACACCCTTGCAAATGGATTCTGCTACAACCACATTCATTAGACTCTGTCTTCAACATTTTGTAATTTCTGTTAAGGCATTGGGTGAGTGATGCTGTCACAATATAAATATTATTGATTTTGTGGTGCAGTCTTGTACTAATATTTCACCACATTTAGGTATATTTAGAAGAATTGCAGAATATGCCATTTCTCTTCAACCACAATTCTAGAAATTTCATCATAATAATTATGTTCTGTAGACCTTAAGAGATTTAGAAATTGATTACTTTGTCAATCCGAAAAGTGTCATACATGTATTACCATAAGAGTGTATGAAACAATATGAATATTATCCCTTTAGGTTTATACGGTCACACTTGGTATATTGTATTTCTTTGAAGAAGATGTCATGAACAGTAATGTTATAGGCCTTGCATGAAATTTGTTTGTTTTCTCTGTTATTTATGTTTGATAATATAATAATAATTACTTTCAATATTTTGAATAATTTCTACTCAGCATCTGGATACTTACTGTTTCATAATTCCAATTTAAATGTTTTGCTACAAGTTAAGTGTTTGCTGATTTTTTTTATATTTTAGTGAATAATTCTGATTATGAAACAAACATCATAGTCAGAAATTATTTTACAGTGATATGCTGAAATCACATTCATACAGTGGGCAATGTGAGGCCATTTCATTGTAAACAGCCAAATCATCTCATCCAGGTTTCCAGAAATGTATCTGACAACCCCATTATGGAGTGGAGGACATGGTCAGAGACAGGGAAAGAGAGAAACAGCAGAGAGAAAGAGAGAGAGAGATAGGGAGAGAAAGATATATAGTTAGAGAGAGAGAGAGAGAGAGAGAGAGAGAGAGAGAGATGTGGATGGAGATATAAACAAAAGTCATGATGGATTGAAATGTTCTGCTATTACCAGCAAATTGAGCCCTCAAGATTCTATTTTTCACACTTCAAAACAAAGTGAGCTAGTTCACCTGTGATTTCTGCAGTTTGTGCAGCTGGACATTATGCCTTTTAAAAATATAGGATACAGCATAGTATACAACTTTTCTTTTTGGCCAAAATTGATTATTGACAAGTTGATGTGAATTTGCTTTTTAGTTTTAAAAAGATGGGTTAGTGTTACTAACTTGTTGAATGTATTAGTAAGACCCCGTTCTCACTCACTTTGAAAGTGGTCTTAGTTAGACCGCTCCAGAGGAACGGGTCTTGAGGAACGGTTTGCGAGGGTTCACACTCCGAGCAGTTTTTTATGACTCAAACCGCTCCACGAGTCAAAGTGGTCTTGTTGCTATGGCAGCTCAGGTCAGCGGGTAAATTTTTCGCGGAATACTAAGCGTATGTACCGTAATACATGTTTCGCACGCAACGTCACAAGACCACTTCCGTTCAAAGTACGCTTCCGTTCACACTCGCACGTTAGAGCGCTCCAAACCGCTCTTAATAAGACCCGTTCCTCAAGACCACCTCCCGAGGTGGTCTTCTGGAGCGGTCCAGAAGTCCACTTCCTGGACCACTTTGACCGTTCTCACTCACCTAAGAACCGCTCCTGAGGAACGGGTCTTAGTTAGACCGCTCCAACGAAGTGAGTGAGAACGGGGTCTAAGACACCTCTCATATATCTTTACTTTTTATATGATTATGACCACTTTTGAAATTTCTCACAATTCACATTTTCTCATTCCAATATAAATACACTAGCTAGCTTGCCATTGGGCTGCCACAAGTCCAAATGGTGATTGACTTTTATAGACATACAATTTACCCATTGTAACAACAGGACTTTTAGAAGTTAGGACCATTTTGACAGTGACCCTCTTGCTCCCCCAGCAAGACCCCACTGCCTGAACGTCTGGAGTTTCACCATCAGCCCTGCAACATGGGGGACTGCAGGGAGGGCGTTGACCTAGACAGAAGGAGGGGTGAGGGGTGACAATGTGGTCTAGCTCAACATCCCTCTCAGGGCCCTTCATGTGAAGATGACAGAATTTAAAGGGTCCATTAGTGAGCTTGACGTGGCATGGAAACTTCAGGCAGTGCATGGATTAGAGGGATTTGTTAGGCAAGAATGATAATGGAGGTATATTAGTGCTGCCCCTCTCCCCCAAACCACTGGTTTTTTGTAAGACACTAAAGGCTTGTTCAGATATGAAAATTCCATGTTTTTTTTGTTCTGTAAAATGAATGGCAACTGCACGCAACAAAAGGCTTGTGTGTATTCACTATGCTCTGTGTTAAATAAGATACAGAAATGTGAGGTTTATTACATTTAAAGTCATCTTTAAAAAAACACTGCAGTTTTGCTGCGTCATACCTCAACGAACCTTAAACTTCAAGAGAAGGTTGAGTTCTGGGGAGAAGTGAAAAACAAATTGTGAGCGTTTTCATTGTTATTATGCAAGTGTGGAAGAACATCAGAGAAAAAATTTTCCCTGAAAAGCATGGCTCTTCAAATGCCTTGATATTCTAATTTGATTTGATGAAAAACTTTGAAAATTCTTCACACCAAGAGCATAAACTTGACAATTATGCTAATGATTCTTTTAATATATATACATTTAGCATAAGAATCATTATAGGATGTTGACACAGAAACCTTAAATACAGGCGCTAAATGGAATACAATTATCATGTTAATGACCCTTTGACCCCATTGTTGCATGGTACATAAAATGAGGGGGGAATCCACTAAATTTCAGGAGATGAATTTTATATTAGATCCTCAAGATTTTATCCGGAAACAAAGGAAGGTGACAGTCTGTGTTTAATTATACTGATTGATATCATTACCTTTCCCAGTGCTCAAATTTTCTCTCCTTTTGTTGTATTTTGTGAAACTGAAAATAATCTGACCCTGTATTCCCATTCTATTTTCTGGTTCATTTCCAAGTGATTGAGGTCATATGAGGTTTCCACCTGATAACGTTCACCGCCAGATAGCACTGAGTGAGGGTGAAATAGCAAGAGAATGTGTCAAAATTTCTAGGGAAGTTAATATGTCATCAAACTAGGGTATTTAAAAAAAAGTATTTATAAGATAAGAATATTTTGGTCAAATAGTTTTGAATACAATCGAGGGCAAAAGCATGTTAACAGATTTATGACAAATGTTTTTTGGTCCTTCTATTGGTGCCAGGCAAAGTGGAAGTTATTTATGAATATATGATGGGTAGTAATGCTTTCCATATTTCAGTAGAAGCTTCGTGGGGGGGGGGATCTGATTTGTTTCTATTCTTTTGTAGATTTGTATGACACACTGTAGGCATGAACATGTTCTTTTCCCTCTTTTCTTTGATTTAGGTCTATCTAAAACATACCCTCTTTTGAAAGAAATTGTATTTTGAAACTGTCAAACTCCCAGTTCACACAGAAAAATCAAATATTTTGTACATTATCCTGGTCTCTATATTCATTCTTATTTTCCACTGTGTTCATTGTCCAGTTTATGAAACTGACCTGATTTGATGAGATTCTTTCATGATGTATCACTGGTGGATACACTTGGACTTATCAGGAGAGCACAGAGGAAATGCCCCTAAGCTTAGAAACCATGAAGAGGCAGTCCCTGTAACAAGACATTTAGGCTAAAGACCTACCTGATATACAAGTGATTGGGGTGAACTGAGTGATGAGTTAGGGTAAGCAGTTAACCTATGGGTTAGCAACACACAGACAGTCATTAGTTGACCTTGAATAACCTATGACCTTTAGGGTTTACCCCAAGGTCAATGCAACCATTAGGGCTATGTTTATGGGATGAAGTTGGACAAGGGTGTTCTTTGTCAGTTTGTGTCTACTGAAGTGGATATTGCTGCTTAGGTTTTGATTTTAGAAAATGGAACAGGAGGTCCAGGCGGTTGTACTTGTACAACAAGGATTTCCTAACTAAGCTACAGCCTACAGACAGATACTGTTGAAGTACATTGGACCTATTTATTTCAGGCCAAGAGGGAAAGAAAATGACAGAAGTATAACTTTTTTTGACACATTCTTGACACAGTTTAATATCTTTAAATTGAAAACAAAATTAAAAGTCCAAATAGATTATTTAAGAGTAGAATTGCACAAAATTAATTTTCCTTCTTTGTTCCACTTTACATTATTTGGGACTTGCCATTGTCATTTGCAGAAGAAAAAAATGAAGATAATGTAGGGCCTTATACTTGAAGCTTACATTGTATAGTGGAGACCACTGATTTGATTGACCAGTCTACATGTGAGCAGCTACCTACACATTTGATTTTATACATTCTATTCATTATTTTTTTCATGTTTCCTTAAAAGAACCTTCTCTTGAAACCATGTTGAAGTTGACATAACCATCACAATGTCCTTGCTACATCATGACCAGTACAGGGTATCCAACTCCTTTTATTTAGGCGTAACTGTAGTTTCACTCTTGATCGAGACTGTGGCATATTACACCATTATACCGTCTTTCAAAACAAGAAACTACCACTCGTGCACTTGTTCACAGAGTGCATACTAACCACACTTACAAGCAAGCTTGGAGGGTGGATATACCACACAGCATGCCAGGAGCAAGGAGATGAGAGTTTAGATTCCAGTTTCTTGCTAGAATGCCTTGTGTGGTATAGGTCCAATAACTTTCTTTTGAGTAAGTTTTATGAACTTGTCATCCAAAGAAACTAGTCGGCAGATATGTGGGATTTCTAACCTTCATTGACTTTGGACAAGAGAACATTCTTCACTAGGACATCCTCACCTTACTTGTTTGCTTTAATAGTATTTCATAGGTAAGTACAAAATCAGTATTCTGTTCATCTTAAGTATAATGCATACTTTTAGCCATGAAAAACTTGTGAATTAAACTCTCCTCTAAACAAATAAATGTGTATGATGCCTACATTTTTTCTCTCCAAAGTTCTCTCCAAAGTTCTCTTCTATGGTTTCATTGTATATGAATCCAAGAGTAGAGAACATTTTTGGTTGTAATAAGAATACACCTTTTTGTTAATACTTAGGACTAGGAGAATTAGATTTTGCATTTGCCAAACAAACATGAAAACGATCAATGTGTGTTAGTAATCAACAACAAAAATTCTAACCTGTTTTGACATTTAGTAGATGTTTGTTTCCTTTGTAGATGTGGGTTGGTTTTTTATACTAATTTTGTGAATTTCATTTGAAATGTGGTATTGTGTACAATGCTTGATTTGTTGAAATTCAGGAAGTGAAATTTAGAATGTTGATAGATGTGTTGAATGGTGTATGGACAGGACAGGGTGAAATGTGGGGAAATCTGTCCCTTTTCATGGTAGACTTGATGTGATGTAAATACCATGCTAATGGTTGAGATCTGGTAACATTCTTGCAAGGCCACTGGGTGGATACTTACCTCGCTCTGCTCTATTCAGGTTCCTTCAGGTTCCTGTTTATATCCCCTGTGATTGGTTTGGACATAAAAATGTGAATATGAAGACAATGCCATATTCCTCACAAATTCATTATTAGATGTTATAATTTGCCAATGCTGTGAAATAAAATAAGATAATACAATAAATTCTTTAGTTGATATCTTTATAACAGGTAACGGCCTACATGGATATATTAAAAATAATTATTTCCAATTTACCTAATTTTATAAACTCAATCCTCCCAACAAAATTCCTTTGAGTTAACATTACATAATGCATCAAAATAACTGTTATAAATTCATAAATACTTGTATAAACAAACATATTGTCTGTTTTGAGCCAGAAGGGGGTTACTCATGTACTTTAATACAGAGTTAACTCCTTATAGCTCCAAACAGATGAATTATGTTTCCGTTATCACCATCACCACTACCTGTAGTAAGTCTATTACTGTTACCTTTGTTAGACCATCAGTCAACATCATCAGTCATCAGTCATTAGCTGGTTCTACACCACTGTCATCAGTATAATTGTCATAGCCATTATCAATATTATCTATGTTATCAACAGTATTATGGTCATCACATTCATTACCATCATACAGTAATTACAGCATAATCTGTGTACTTATCATCTTGATAACCGGTGAATGTTCAATATTATAGAGATATCGACTGCTACGAGAGGACTGGCTGTTCTTATACGCTCAGTCCTCGAGTATTAAAGCAGTCAATATGACTTTTATATACCGATCGTACGAATTAAAACAAAAATCTAATTCTTACCTTAGCCTTTTATTGAGTGAAGATTGGTTAAAACATCACAGAAAATCTGAGACACTGTCTGTTAATCTTAGGTAGCAAAATGACTGAAAGTTTCAATCATTTGGGAATCGCAGAAAAAACCACTGTATGGTGTCCGCGCTCGCACAAAGACAATTTTAACACGTAAACCATTGGGATCGCAGGAGGATGAGGGCACAAATTAATGGATATTCCCTGTGGGCGGTACGAGGGCACATATTAATGGATGTTCCCTGTGGGCATAGATTTTTGACTGGTAGGTGGGGCATGGCTTAAAATCACGACTCCAATTTCGACCAATCAGATGGCTAGATTTCTAAAGTGAGGTATATAAAATTATTTATTATAGATTGGAAGTGGTATCACTATTCATAGAGATTTTTAGAGAAGTTGATTTAAATAAAGAAAAGGTCCATATTTTTCAATTTACATCTCTTTCATTTTCAAATCTTGTAGTAATGCATCCTGTGTGATTATCATTGCCTTTCCTGGTATTTTATACATTTTCCTAATATGCATTTGATTTCATAATAATGAATAATCCCTTAGAGAGTGCATGGTTATCAATTACTTATGAATAAACAACAAGAACAGGAACAACAAACAACAAATTATGGAAGAGCATTCATACTATTGGCTTCGGTTGTGGTGCTTATATCACCATTCAAAATTCTCAAGGCACTTCAACAGTAGGCCTACCTGGGCTTTAGCTGGAGGCTTTCACATCAAGAAATCTCACTTGGGTGAACTTCAAGAGTAGCAAGAATAAAATCTCTTATTTGTTTCTATCAGAATGTCAGCTCATTCATAAATTGCCTAGAGCAATGAACACATGAAAAATCGCAATTGTTTGATGCAAATTACATTTGATATTTATTACTACTATAGTCATAATCCTCAAAATGGCTCCTAACATTGGTAAACACCATTCGACAGTGGCTAGAAACATTGACACCATTTCTCAATCATTCAAAAATGGAAAAAAACAACTGACTTTAAGTCTTGACTCTTGAAAACAGCCTCCTTTGTGATTGAGGGTGATTATGATGTAGCTCAATTCTACAGTGAGAAATTTATAGAACAGTTTTGATTTCTAATAGCAATCCTGGGGCAAAGGTTCTCATTTATTTCTATATACCGACTTCTCAGTAAGGTGGTATCATATTCACTTTCTGGACAGCTGAATGAAATACCATTGGTGTGAGGTCATTGTGATATCTTCCAGAAAATTACTCGGGGAAATTATGACATTGGTGTTGGGTGCAAACTTTCATATTTTGAAAATCTTTTGTTTGGAAGAGGGAGAGTTCTGAGGCATTTCTATTTGTGCCCTCTTTACGCAAGTATGCCTACATTCCATTTGAAGATTTTCAAACCTGTCTTTTTGTAAGAACCCATTTATTTATTTTTGCATTGAACAATCTTCTGTTTGAGCTTATTAATCAGGGCCCTGTAACAAAACAAGTTAAAATTGATCGTATTTCCTTCTAATCAATCATATATCCTTCAATCAATCCTAACATTACAATGAATTAAACTTACAATTAATTGAATGTTACAGATAGATGGTAAGAAACCCTTAATTGCAGCAAGCTTGGAGATACAATTGATTTTAATGATTGATTGTAAAGACATTTTCATGTTACAGGGCCTAGATGTGATCAATGTGACATGTGTCATAGATCTCTCTCTCTCTCTCTCTCTCTGTTTTTAAATTTTACATTTTAGTATGCCAAATTTCTAAACATTTCACTTTCATAGAGGCCAAATAAGAAAGTCTTTGATGTGAAATGTAAGAAGGAACTTCTTGCTGATAAAATAAATAATCAACATATGTGACTATTTGAACTTTTTGATTTAGAAACTTGTTATTTTTTTAAGGTGTTGTCTTTGTATACCGGGTAGTTATCCTGCATAAAAAAAGATTTGTTTGATTTGAATGATTATATTCAAGTAATTTTTTTATTTTATTTCAAGGATAAATGAAAATCATATTTTAAAAAAATTCTGTAATGAAATGATTCATCTTGAAGATATTGAAAACAAACTTTTTATTATCAATGCCATGAGAAAAAACATTGGATCTCTCCCAGCATATTTTATGACCATTTTCTCTATCAAGCTTGTGAAATATTCCCTTGATGTTCATGCTCAGTTTGTAGTCCTGATTGGAAAGACTTCATCTTGCATTCGCTGGTGCCATAATTCTCTAGTCTATATCAGGTGCAGCCCAATTATTTGTTGTAGTCCCACATGTCCATAGTGGTGTGATCAGGTTACAGGGAATGCTTACACCATAGCAAAAAAGAGACTACTGGAAGCTCTGTAATTGATTGATGGGAAGATACAAAATTGTGATACAAAATTGTGACTCACCAAAGCTAAGTTACACTATTTGGTCAACTCTCCTGGTATTACAAATTGTAAAAATACATAAAGAAGTGAACAAAATGGGGAGGGGATACTACTCCCCTCTTTGATGCAGCATTATCTATTCTTGAGGTCTATCCACAATGTAACAATCATCTTTACTGCTTATTACACTTCCTGGGATTGGGAAAGGAGATACATGCAATTGCTGCGTATCCATTTCTTACCGGTATATATTTTTTGTATATCATAATTGTCAAAATTATTTCCACTCAATCTTTTTTATACTCAGACTATAGGGGGTCTTAACTGTCTCTGTAATAAGACCTCAAATTGCCAAGTTCAAGTTATTACCTTTGTATATCTTGCTATGCTGGTATATAAAAAAAAATTGTATTTTGTGATGACATTTGCACATCCTAAACACATCCTAAACACATCCTAAACACTTCCTTCGAACCTGTCTGAAATGGAAGACACATTGTCAGACTACAGTAGTCCCATCCCTTCTGTTCAATGTTCTCACATTCTTCATTTCCAAGCCAGATATGAATACAGAAATGAGATTTGTTTAGAACATCTTTCCTCAGGTTGCCTGTTTACTAAACATGTGCAGTCTGCGGGCGTTCTAGGACAAACAAAACCTGACAGTGACGATGACAAAGTGATGCGGGGAGGAGAACGGGAAGGAGAACGGGAAGGATGAGGATAGGAACTTATGAGAAAAAGATGCACCACACAAGAAAGGAGTTTATGTTGGGAAAACATATCAGAGTCAAATAGTGATTAGTTTGTGTTAGACCCCGTTCTCACTCACTTTGAAAGTGGTCTTAGTTAGACCGCTCCAGAGGAACGGGTCTTGAGGAACGGTTTGCGAGCGTTCACACTCCGAGCAGTTTTTTATGGCTCAAACCGCTCCACGAGTCAAAGTGGTCTTGTTGCTATGGCAGCTCAGGTCAGCGGGTAATTTTTTTCGCGGAATACTAAGCGTATGTACCGTACTACATGTTTCACGCGGAACGTCACTAGCTCACTTCCGTTCAAAGTACGCTTCCGTTCACACTCGCATGTTAGAGCGCTCCAAACCGCTCTTAATAAGACCCATTCCTCAAGACCACCTCCCGAGGTGGTCTTCTGGAGCGGTCCAGAAGTCCACTTGCTGGACCACTTTGACCGTTCTCACTCACCTAAGAACCGCTCCTGAGGAACGGGTCTTAGTTAGACCGCTCCAACGAAGTGAGTGAGAACGGGGTCTTAGAGGTTGGCATAGTTGGTTTCCCCTGAACAACAAAAGCACTGTTCTTTACTGACTATCCATTAAAGGGATCGTTTAACAGTGTTAAATCTGAGATACACGGCCCTACATGTTATTAGTGTCTGTGATATGGTGTAATAATGAAGCCCTAAAAAAATTGCGCTTCAAAATGATCAAGAAGTGCCTCAATAAAGTAAAAATCTTTGATTGACCGGTTTTACCATACTCGTTTTCCCTAATAGACTATAGTGTTATGAAAACCATCAGGCGACGGTTTTCAAAATTTGTAATTCCAATCATAAATATCTTGATAATCAGACAGGCGATCAGCTTGTAAAAGTCATGGGGTTCCTGACTGACCTAAAGGTTTATGATTATCATTGCATCATGAGCTAAATCCAGCATTTTGTTTCAGAATCTGAGACAAAGTTACCGGATCCCATTAAATAGAATTAATGATTCCCAGATGAAAAACATTTTGTAGTGTGCCAGCTTACAATGGTTTCATTTAGATAATTACTAATTTTGTCTACTGCAGAAGAAAGAAAATACATTAAAAAAAGAATAAAATAAACAAATAAAAGAAATGAAATAAGAAGAAATAATTTCTTGATTTTATATATTATAAATAAGGTTGCTGATGTTGCGAACCTTACAGGTGACTCTAAATAATAATATGCATTGATATCCTGTCCATATTTAGCCTAGCTAGAGCGCCCCTTGTGCAAGGCCAGTACCTTATTAGATTTGTAGTGCTTTGCAATGATTCCTCAGCTGTGATCAGCCCTGCAATTTTTTTATCAGGGGATGGGGGAGATATGATGTGAGTGATATAAACTTAGACATTGTCTGGGTCCTTCTCAAAAATTATATCCTGGAAGATGGTTTGATTTGTAATAACTAATATGAATATATTACTGCCTTCACTATGTAATGATGGCCTGTGTCATTGGCCTACATTGGTCTATTCTTTTTGCTGATCAAACTCCAGGTTTTGATTTTCTTCAATAAGATTTGCTAGTACATGCATCAATGGTATAGCAGTATTTTTGGATCTTTCATTTTAAAAAAAGTATATTCTGGAAAATAGTGTGTACAGTGTAATGTGAATGTGACATATATTCAGCTCATTATGATATTTTCTTGCTCTTCTTATGTAATTGTAATGATAACCTGATGTTATTAATGGCACTGTTTACGCTGGGCCAGTCTTGTGGCTGAGCCTATACTTCCTGAGTTATATAAGGATAGACAAAACAGCTCCTTGTGTGCCTCAAAGGTTCCATAAGGAGCTGTTATGTTGTAAAACTGGACAATAAAATGACCATGAAATCTCATAGTTGCTAGGTTATTCCAAGATATAAACCCTTTTGTGGTATTCATTTAATGTTAACTTGTCCAAAACAGTAGTCTTTCCTCCTGAAACCTAATTTAAAAATAGCTTTTAGAGGGCCGAAGTTTTTAACTTTTATCTACCCCGGTAGTTGGCCTATAGTGTACACTCATTCAAACCATCAATCTTAGTTGTAGGAAATGGCTAGTAATTTAGCATGCTATTTTAAGGGGTAGGATAATATGTTCTGGCCTCTTCCAATGATGTTGTTGTTTGCTGATTGAATATATTAAAGTTTGATATCATATGTTCAGAACCATACATTTTTACCTCCTAGAATGCATTTTCAAACCCCCAAGGTATTGGGTTTCCGAACAGACTAGTTTAAGATTTTAGTAGCAGATTATATCACTTGCTTGATGATTGATAATTTTTTATCACTTCATAATCATAATGTACATCTTTTAAAAACTTTAAAAAGTAGGTATCTTTTGAAAACCTGTCTACACTACAGACTTATGTGTAACTACGTCCACAACTCCTTGTAAAACAAGAATGAAAGAGAGAAGAAAGAAAGATATCTCAAATAAAACCCAAGGTTGTAGCAGAATCTGTTGCTTCCCAAAACCTTTCATCATGTTCCAACAAAACAACTCCAGTGAAGCTAACATCAATTAATGGTAAATCAGCAGTATTGTATTGTACAAGCTGTGACAGTCATTTATCTGACAAATAAACATTATCTATAGAAAACAGGATTGCCTTCTGCAAGATGTTACACACTGTGCAAATAAAGCTCCAATTGTTTATAGTTTGCTTACTGACTAGACACTGAAGTGATTGAGAATAGAAGTCTCCCTCACAGTGCATGATATTCAGGGTCTTCAGTCGAGCCGCCAAAGCGCAAAGATTTAAATGGTACCTCAAAAATAAAAGGTATTCAATGTTCTGTTTAGATTGCTCAGGAATATCCTGGAATGATAAATATTATACATTTTTTCTGTGGCAAATTAACTTCTTTTGTGGAATTTCAGGAAAAAAAGATTAATCAGTAGTATTTTCAAAGTTGGTGTTCATCTTGTAGAGATATGTTTGGGCCTTATGAAGTACTGTGTTGACTTGACCAATCCAAAAACAACAAATTTGTATTAGAATTTTTATTGTCTGCTAAGGCTGCGACGAGTACTGGAATACTCGAGTACTTGAATACTCGAGTACTCGCACTGTTGACAACTACTCGAGTACGATTTCTCGTACTTGAATACTCAGCCGCCATTTCCCCTCGTTCACCTGGCACTGTCCAGGCTGACGGTCACCCGTGCCCGAAGAGCACCGGCATGGTCCCGTGGGTAAAAAGATTCCCAGCTCAATCATACACAGGGTGTCACTGTCAACTCACCACTCAGAAACTGGGACCAAATCTCTGGATTTCTGTTTGGACTCGGAGGAAAATTTGTCTGTCATCTTTAGTTTTAAAAATATCTTCCATCGTAGTATGGTGTTAGCAAAAAATAAAAAAATTTAGAAATTAAAAAAAAACATGGCGTCCGAGTATTCGCAGGTAAGGCTGGGAGTGTACTCGAGTACCTCATTACACGCTTATGCACAGCCTTATTGTCTGCCATATTCTACAAAATAGTAATATCTACACATTTTTCATTGGTTGCAAGTATGGTAACAGCTTTTGTTATATTGTCTGCCATATTCTACAAAATAGTAAATCCACACATTTTTCATTGGTTGCAAGTAAAAGCATGGTAACAGTTTTTGTTAGTTGCTATAAAACCTGGTAAATTGACTACCGGTATTCGCTTCACAATACGGCAAAAATCTTTTTGGTAGTCCTTGGAAATGGGATATGGGACTTCAAGCAGTATGCCAATTATCATCTATTAGTCTTCAAAGCAGTTATAATGAAGAAATAAGTCATATTTTGCAATTCACATCTCTTTCCTCTTCAAAATCTTGTTATGACCCAAAAACGATGTTATTAAACCAAAAGTGCACTCAGTGGAAACTATTGGCATTGTCATTGTTGCGAGTCTTCCGAACAAAATATTTTGCACAAATATGTCTATAAGATAATCTATTCTGCACATTTGACTTTGGAAGTGGGCGCAACCTTTGATGAAGCTAGTGTTGCATGGCATCAAATCTTTTGTGGAAGAGTCTGATTTTGATTCCCTCACCCTTGATTCAGTTGTTGCAATTACTGGCTATTGTGCCGGCATAAACCATGCGTGAATACGCTGAATGAATTGATTTGCAACAAGGTTCTTTTCAAGCTGACAAAGCAAATAAAAACAGCAATGTTCAAAATAATTTGTAAGTAATCCCCATGTAACAACTGTTTCTTTGAGTGTGGGTTGAACAAGCTGGACTCCCCTCCTCCTCTACCCTAAAGAAACTAAAATATTACAAAATGTTGAATTCCTTTTTTTTCTCTGCAATGAATGGAATTCAAATGTAAAGTTTGACAGTGATTTATAAATCCGTTATTGAATCGCAAATCGTTTCTGAATGATGTGATTCTTCACTTATGACAACTGACGAATATTGCCTGTGACATTCTGACTTTCTGCTTTTGAATTCGTAACGAGATTCATCTAAAAGTAGAATAGGAGTTTGGTTGCTCAAATATGCGGAACAACACGTCCATTGATTACGGATTAAATGGGGTTAATTTTCACCCCTATATAAGTTTAAGTTGGTACCTTGGTTGAGATTATTGTTAATCCATCATGAGAATCAGGGGATGACTAAGAAGTTCATAAGTCATTTTAAGTTCAGCGGGTCAAGTCACTGGCCCCCCTCAAAAATATGAAGCAATATTTTTTGCCATTTTATATTTGCCATATGAACATCATATCCTTCATTGGTCAATCCTCTCACAATCCAACTAGCCGATTGGGTACTCCCTGAAAATTGAAAAGTTGTTCTTATCAAATAGATGGTTTTCTTTAAGATAATATCATCGACCAGGTTTGCTGAAATATCAAAGAAACTCAAGTCGTCTTTAAAATGCATGTAGAAATATTTCAAACGTGTTCACCAACCCTTATGGTATAATGTAAGGTAATACATCTTCCATATCATGTCCTAGCTTCACATTGTTGTATTGTTTCATCTATACCTCAAAAGCTTTTCTGCTTATTTCTAATCTGTTAAAAGGTATACCGGTACTTAATCCTCATGAATAATTCACTTTGTGAGTTTGTTAGATATGCTTTCTTTAGTTTCTATATTTTTCAGTGGCATTAAAATAAGTATCAATATTGAGTATGCCCTGAAAAATTGCTTATTTGTGATCCTTGATTTATATCGTATTGGTCAACTTGTGATACTCTGATTAAAGAATTGGATTATTCCAAGCATTAGACAAGTGTAAAAAAAAAGGATTTAATAAATAAAAGGGACAACAGGATTAACTCTTTATAGAAGTAAAACAAATTCTATAAATTTTGTTTCATAAAAATTGGAAAAGTGTAAATCACAAATGCTTTTGTCACAACTTCTAAGTTTAAAACAAAAAAATAATCCAAACCAAATAAAGACAGAAAAGGTTAAACTTTGTCCTTATAGGGCAATCCAACCTTTGTAATAATTTCATTTGTATGAAAAAAGAAAAATAAGAGAAACAGAATGGCGAAAGTTTGAAATACATCGGACCAATAAAAACGAGTCATAGATTTTGAAAAATTGACATTTTTAGTCATTTTGTGTTTTGGAACAAATGGGAAAGTTGTCCAGCACTTCGTCATAGTGACATTACTGATTCAGCCAATTTGAAGTGCCCATACATTTAGTGATTACAACTTTTTAAAATTCTTAACTGTCTTGTTTTGTGTTTAATTTTATTAATACTTTCTCGAGTTTGCTTCTCTGATTTGTATGCTTTCTTGTAGAGTAGTTTGCTATTAGGGTTGGATTTCCTTTAAGAATTAAGAAAGAAAAGGTTTAAGATGAAACATTCCCAAACATTGTTCGGCCAGATAATCAACACCATAAGAGCCAGCAGGTGGTTAATTCTTCTTATCTTTCCTTCCAATGTTCAAAAGTCTTTATTATTCAAGAAGATCTACTTGTTTCTCTGTTCAAATAGATCTCAACACTTGAATTATACTGAAGTCCTTCTTAAAAAAAAACCTATAGTGTATCTATAGTGTTGTTGACTGAGCATAAACCTGTCTTTCTGATGAAGATAATCTGAATTTTCTCTGTTGTTGTTTGATTTGCAGTCTCCTGCATAGTTCCAGTTTCTTTGCTATCCTGGTTCTCAGGAGAAAGGTTCCTCTATCCCTGAATGTGCTATAGTTTCAAGTTTAATTTAATTCACTTTCAAGTCTAGATTTTTCATTGTTAGAACAGGAATTTATTGCAGAAATTTAACATATTTTTAGGCTTTTTTAAAGATCAAATTTCTTGGATGTTTTCCAGAGCTAAATCACCTTCTGTATGCTTTTGCATTTAACTACCTGTTACGTCAATAACTGAATTATCAAATTCCGTAGGCTTATTCAGAGATGCCAACCAGTACGATTTTATCGTATTTAGTACGATAATGCAAATGAAATATGATAATACGATATTTCCTCTGAAAATATGATTTTTCATCTTTCAAAAAAATAAAACATATAAACCGCGGAATCGCATAGAAACATGTACAACTAAACCCCCAACCCCCCCCCCCTAAAAAAAAGTTGAACAACAAGCCTACATAGGCGGGAAATACGCGGAATCGGCAGCTTTACAATTTTCACATTCAATATTAATGAAAGAGCAAACACTTTACTTGCCCTTTCTTACCAGAAAAAAAATTTTCTGATATTTTACTGGCCCGGGGCCAACGGGCCAGTGGTAGTGTCGAGTTTTCGTGAAAATCTGATTTTTCTCTCAAAAATCTATTTTTTTAGGATATTCAGTCTGTTATTTTGTGTCAAGAGGTTGGCATCTCTGCTTATTATCCGGTTCCCATAGACAGCAGTGTGAATGTATTGAGAAGATCTTGTATTCCTCACAACACTCATCACAAGAGGGCATATGACCTGAGACATTTCAGGAAGTTCAAGCTGAATTAACCAATTTTGATCATTTAACGCATTTCAGTAGATAATTGTTGTCATGCTATCGATCTGAATGTCAGTGGTGTCATTTAGTTCATCATGCTGTGTATTGATTGTACTTTCCAGTATCAGTTGTACTTCCAATAGCAGGGCTGTAAAACGTTTAAACTATATATGTAACATTGTTTACTCTATGTGTTCTCACAAGAATGAAAGGGGAGGATGGGGGAGGATGGGAGGGAGAGAGAGAGCGAGAGAGAGGGAAGAAGATAGAGAAAGAGAGAGAGAGGGGCAAGAAGATAGAGAAAGAGAGAGGGAGGGAGAGAGAGAGAGAGAGGCAGAGGGAGAGAGAGAGAGAGAGGCAGGCAGAGGGAGAGAGAGAGGCAGAGAGAGAGAGGCAGAGAGAGAGGGGGAGGGAGAGGAGAAATACAGAGACAAGAAATAAGACGTAAAGAGGGAGGAAGAGAGGGACATCAGAGAAAGAGATAGAGAACAGACAGAACAGGATGGCACAATACCACAGAGTCCAATGAGCACCCCTCACAATATAATCTATAGCACCCACTTAAGTGACAGGGGGTCGTTAACACCCCCTATAGAATCCCAATGCGGTGGAATCATACCCCATTCATCCCACCCCTCTTGTCTAGTCGACCCTTTTCAAGAGTGATCTGGGCAATTGGGTACCCCACAATTACCGGACACATCTAAACAATACGCATTTGTGGGCACCAAGAAGAAACCCCTCCTCCCCAGTCCCCAATCGCATGCCCAACTGTTGCCGGCAGTTGGAAGCTAGAGACGCTGAGTTCACCCAGGCGATTAACGCAAGGTGCTATCTCTTTTCTTCTTCGTTCATACAGTGAGGAGACAGTTATACGAGTTCTGCTTTAGCCAAAGGGATCATTGCAAGAGGATACTATCAGCTACGTCCAGGGAAAACGGCTCTTCTGTCATCATCGTGCCATCTCTTTGTTTCCGTAGCTGACTTTACAGTCGTATTACTAGCAGGTAAATATTAGTGTGTTCATCACTGTTATCTCTCTCTCTCATTTCATCCCTCATTCAGTTCTGTCCTCTTTTTTTGGTGGTTAGGGAGCTATTTGGTGACCTGCTCTGTCAACCATAATACAGCATTTTTAGAAAGAGGGTGTGAAATTTAGAAGTTTACCTCCATGTACCTCATGCCCTAATCCAAGTACAGTCAACTACCAACTGCTTGGTGAACATCTTTCATCTACAGGTGTAGACAAATGCCTCTTGAACTATGGAGCGATTCATTGTGAATGATATCATATCATTGTACCTGCAGAGAATTATAGAGAGCTCCACAGACTTCATTTTGGATTCTTTATAGACAAGTTATACATGAAGTTACCTGTTATGATTATCGACAGGCTTGTGAAGCCATTCTTCAGTCCAACGTTGTATCATTTGTCATCATTTCATTTGCAGATGCCTTGATATCTGCAAGTGTTTCTTTAGGTCTGAAAACTACAGGCAGTATGATAATAGCATTTTTAAATATTAGTTTTTTTTTTTTTAATTACATTTCAAACTTCACGGATTATTTTAAGATTGACATTTTACACCATACCAATTCAAATTTTGAAGTAGAATTTACATTGACTTAATGTGAATGACAAGAATACACAAAGTCTAATCATCTTGTCAGAAAGTATTTATCAGAGCTGCACCATATTCTTTGAGATATAGATTGTTGAAAACATCTATAATCATGTTCTTGCGAATGATATTTTCTACACTGTTTTAGTTTGGATGTCACATAAACATGGCATTCTGTATAGCCTTTGCACACCTACAACAATTATAGAGGAATAGGCTATTTTCGTAATGTAACCAAATTTAATTCATACGTCTCTGTTAAGTGCCTCGATACAAATTATTTAATTCACTCGTTGCATTCTGACTATTGAAATACAATTATTCCTAACAGGTGAATTAAATAATTTTATTGGAGCCACCAGAAAGATGTATACTTGTAAAAATTTGATTACATTATGAAAATAGACTTTTACAGTGTGTATTTGAATTGTGCACAAATTCTTGAATTGTTGGAAGAAACATATTGAAAAGTTTCAGTCAGAATGAGAGCATTATAGAGACCTATAAATGCTTCTGTTAATCTTCTTTTTTTTTTTGCATTTTACAATGTGTACTCTGAATGGATGATTTTTGCAGACATAATTGTTGTAAAGCTTTAGAGAATATATTATCTGTCATATTACCCATTGATTGAATATTAATGTGAATTGATAAGAATGCCACTGACGCACAAATATTATGATGCCAGCTAGATATAGATAATGTGATGAGGGACTGAGATAGAAGGGATGGAATGGAGAGAGAGAGAAAGAAAGAGAGACAGAGAGAGGGAGAGAGAGAGGGAGCGAGAGGGAGGGAGGGAGGGAGAGGGGAGAGAGAGAGAGAGAGGGGGGAGGGGCATATTTTATGTAGCAAATTCAGTTTGATTGAATCATGAATTTATGATTGCTTGATAAGTGTAGTGATGTGCATGAAAAGATACATGAATAAATTATCTTGAGGCAGATTTATATTTAGCATAAAAGGACACATTACCTATACTACCTTGTTATTGAGATATGGATTCATTGGGGGAGGGGTGTATTCATATGCAATGCTCTCGGTACCTCTTTCATGCAGAGCTGAAATCCCCTCCCATTTACAACATGCTGTGGCTGTATACAGGTTTCAGAGCATTCTTTTATTGAAGTGGTGAAGCAGTAAAATGAGTTTGAGTTAATCTGTAACTAAGTCTCTCTCATCAATGACCAGACATAGCATGGTGTACTTTTCTTGACACAGTAAAACGATACATGTTGATACCGTTTTAAGGGTTTAAAATTTCAATTGTTGTCTAAGAATGGAGTCAATACAGTCCGCAGACTGCTTTATGTTAGTTTGCAAATAATTCTAAGGACAATTTAAAGTTCAGATTAGTCCTTTTTATGTTTTCTAAACACCACATTTTTCACTGTTGGAAAACTCCTGATTTTGCTGGGAGTAACTGAAGAGGTATTTGATGGATAACCAGGTGTCGTCTGAATAGTTCAAATTAGGCAAAATAAATATAATTCCCTTGAATCAACATTGTTGTATGAAGTGAGGATTGGTGATGGATGTTTGAATGAATTTTTTTGAAGAATATAAATTAATTGAAGCAAAGAATGCGAATTTATATTTAGTTTTTACAACTGATTTTGTTCGCAAAACACTCGGATCAAGGAGAATAGAAACGCAGATGTTGCTCTGAACTAAAAAAAAAACATTTGCCTTTTACAATTTTCACTCAATTAGCCCAGTATGCTGGAATTCTTCATCAATTCTGCTTTATTTATTATTGAAAGGAATAGTTCATACACCACTGGCAATTGTTGGTGTTAAAGAAAATGCTTCAACCATTGAAAGATATTATTGTTCAAATAACAGCAATAGAGAAAGTTGTAATTTAAATCTTACTTAAATAACATTAATAACAACAAAAAACAGTAATGTTAAGCCCAGTTTAAGCCTGGAATTATCATAAACTGACCTTCCTAGTGCAAAATCAACAATGTTTGGACTTGTGAGAGCAAAAGGGTTAGATTGATCCCGAGAAATGTGAGCCATATACCAGGTGCGTTCATTCCTGAGTTATAAACTTTTTGGTTTTTAGTACTTTACAAATTTGAACATGATATGTTGTCTTTGTCATAAACTACAGTTATTTGTTGTCAACCTTTGAAAATAACTTCTGAGAGATAGGGTCATTGCATAATTCTAGTAGTATAGTGTAATGTATCATACACTCTCTTGTTTATATTTTAAACAATGCTTGAAAGCAGTAATTCATTTAGGAGCTAAAACAAAATTGACTGTTTTATATTTTTATTTGAAGGGGACTGAGATGAGACTACATCAAGGTATGCATGTAATCATCATGTTCTTGGGTACGGTCTGCGAATTGAAGGGTTGATGAAAGATCATGTCATGAAATGGAAATCTAATCTACCTATGGTAGTTTGTTCAGTTTGATATCCTTACAAGATAAATGTTTGTGGGGATCGGTACAAGAAGGAAGATCGAAGATAAAGTGAGAAGGAGAGGCAGAAAAGGCACTGTCTTAGAAATGAAATATGGTTTGTTTGGTGTGTTGTTTTTCCATTCAGTATGTGATTTACGCATATAAATATGTACACAAAGTAGCCTTGAAATATTACCTTGACATTTATAAATATTTTGTCTGCATTTGCTTGAACAATTGTAAAACACTTATTTATATTCCTTCTCATTTCTATAAAATGAGGTTGAAATACACTAGACTTAATTCAGATTTTTATTTGATATTGATCTAAAAGTCAATAAGCAGACAGACTCCATGTAGCTATATCATTTCCTCCATAAAACTCAATAAAATAGGGAAAACTTCCTATATTTTTGTATTTATCTCATATAATATCCCATTCTGGTACAGGTCAGATTTGAAATTCGATCATGATTAACGACATGTTTTGGCTGAATGACCAGCAGCTCTCTTGTCACAATTTTCTAATCACACTTGGCTAGGAGAAGTATTTGGTGGTGATGAGAGATTGATCAGCCCCTAGTCCCACATATAGCAGATTTTTATGGGCTTTGAAAATGCGATGGAGAGAAGCCGTCTGATTCAGAGAGTGCTAACTTTTACTTTTATTTTATTTTAACGAAGAAAATTGCAAGCAATTGACCTTCCAGTAAAATTCAAGGGATATTAATTGCACTGTAAAAGTACACTGTAGTGTAAGCAATCACATATTTCAAAGGAAGTTTATAGACTAGTCAGATCTGGAATGGAACGCCAAATCTAAAAATCAAGGTAATTCTTTGAGTTTGAAGTAGTCTTCAATATATCTCTGCTTTACAATGCCCAAAACACTATTTGCATTTGATTAAAGGAAAAAGTTGACAACTTTTATGTCACCTTCGAAAATTAGGAACTAATTTCTCAACTGGTATTCGTGTGTATGCAATTTATTCTTGTTATTGTCATGTGTTAGTGTTACATAGCTAGGCCTGCGAGTCTTCACATAGCTACCTATAGATGCTTTTAAATGTAGTTGATTATAGATCTGGGCACATGGGCACTTATGCTTCATTATATGTCTACCTGGTACAATAACGTCTCTGGGAGGATCTACAATAGCTTTACAGGTATCTTCATCTATCATCATAATAGTCCCAATTAAGGAGAAATCGACTCCAAATAGCTCTGTCCGGGATCCTTTGTGATAGCTGGGATAGGAGTTTGGTGTTCAGGCATAAATCTATACAAACTTTTGCCAGTTAGGATTTATTATACCTCATTAAAATTAGATAAGTTTTTGTTTGGTATTGTTGGTGGGGGTTTGGTGGGATTAGGGCTCTTACTTAGGATTGTCCTGTTGAGTGAGTTGTGATTGATGGTAATGATTATCATTGGGAAGCCGTCATGCTTTTTATTCCTAATGCGGGCTTATCATTTTGACAGGACTATCTGACAGGCTGGGTTCAGAAGGAATGTTTGTTCATGTTTGAAAAGTGGGAAGGAATAGTAGGGAAAAGGGACACAGAAGGGAAAACTGAAGACACAGGGGAGAAGTAGAAGGAGAGAGGGTGAGAGGGATCCTGGAGAGGGATCCTGGAGAGGGGAGATAAACGAGAGTAAGGGGACGGATATAAAGGTGATTGGGAAAGCAAGAGGAAGAGAGGGAAAGAGAGAATGGGATAGTGGAGAGGGATCGGGGGATGGTGAAAGAAATCGGTTAAGGAGAATGAGAGAGGAAAAATAAGGAGGGAATAAAAGGAAAAGATGAAGACAAAAAATGAGGGAAGGAGAGGTTGAAATATATTTGGTAAAAGAATGAAGACTAGTTGGAACAACACAAGAACTCAAAACTGATACCTGAGAAACGAATCACAGGAGAATCTTTGAAGGATGTGCCAGAAAAGAAGAAAGAAAATGTGATGAGAGGAACAAGAAGTAACAAGATATTCTATAATATCTATTAGGAATAAGATGAAGATTTTAGAATACCTGTATTGTAGGAGTACTTTTAAAGAGCAATGTCAGAAAAATAGAAATTGAAGAAAGTGGTGGAAAGGTTGTTGATAAAATCGTCTGGATTCTTATCGAAAAATCAGAATTCAAAATACCTGTAGCATTAAAAATTCCTTCATTCAGATATTTGGAAAACATCTATGAAAAAGGATATTTGCCCATCCAAAGAAATAGCTTTTACATATCTGCGGGTGCGTTTATCGGGTCTTGCCATCTGATATGTACATATCGAACCCCACTATCGAACCCCACTATCGAACCCCACTATCGAACCCCACTATATGAACATGACTTTCGGAATGTTGGGTTTATCGTCTCTTCACGATTCAAAATAAAGGCCTTGTCTCTGCGCAGCTGCTTTGCGCCGCTTGACCCGGGAAGCGGATTAGCCTGGGAAGGTCCATAGAGCTATATGGGACGGTCCGATTTGTATGTGGGGTTCAAAACAGCTTTGCGTTTATCGTGTCTCAGAAACGTGATTCTGGCTGTATGTCACATTCAAAACGCACCTTTTTTGGCGTTACAATATGCCCATATCTAAAGACGTTTGAAATAGGGCTTTGCGTTTATCGCCTTAAAAATTTGCCTGAAAGACCTTTGAAAACGCTGATTCCAGGCAAAAATTTGGTCGATAAACGCGACCTGCATTAGTTCCATGTATATTGTCCTTCAGACATTACAATATACAGGCCTTCTTCACATTCCAGTAGCCCCATTATTTTTCTTTTGGCCACTTGAAAGGCTCTATCTCCTTCAAGACAAAACAGTCTGAAAGCTACCGGGCTTTCAAAAAAAAATCCAAACAATAACAAGTAAAGTAAATGAATAAAGATAAAACGACTAATCCTGGTGCGGAATTAGAAAGTTTGATGTTGAAAAGGAAACTTTTTCTACCTGTCTGATTTAATTTTTTAAGGTACATGGATGATTAGATCAGAAAGGCAACTGTCCTTGTTATTGAATGAAGTGGAGTATGGAAGAAGGGAGGAGAGGGAGAGAGATGGGTAAAGTAGAGGAAAGGGAGATAGAGGGAGAGAGAGATCAATTAAGAGAGACAGAGATAGAGAAACAGAGAGAGAGAGAGAGAGAGAGAGAGAGAGAGAGAGGGGTGGCATATAATACTAAATGAGGGGAAAGAAAGAGAGTAAGAGAGAGAGTAAGGGTTTTTTTTTTGGGGGGGGAGGAGATAACGGTTGGAATAGTGAGGACAGAGATTTAAATTTATTTTGTCTGCAGATTTAAAAGAAAAACTGATTAGAAGAAAAGAGAAAGATAGTTGTAGGTGGTATTCTAAGTATTAAGCAACTAATCTAAAAGCAATGCAGTTTTCTGAGGTTACCTCACTTTTATTCCACTTTGTCTTGACATTTTCATGGCTATGTGGTGGTTCTTGCTTCAAACGAAACTCCATGTTATATAACACTGAGCAGCAACATACCACTATACTGAGTCATGTGATCGATCATCATCGATCTCTGTTGTTACAGTCACATGAATAGAGTCACAAAACCGCTGTTCAAATCATGCTATGATATCATTCTTTGTCCCCCAATGATTTTCGGGAGGGGGGTTAGTGACATCAAAGACTTTCTATTATCTATGATTGACCTTCATCCCCCTCACATTTAATCCCCTTTTCCCTTCTCTGTATAGGGGCTCCAGGTCCTGCCCCCTTTCTTTCCCAGGCTTTCAATGGATTTATTGAACCAGATATAAAGCTTGATCCAGTGGGGTTTTTCCAGGTAATGAATGGTGTTTTGATGATCACCTTAGTGCAGATATCTACCAATTGATACAGATTATAGATCGGTAGGATCAATTGAAAGAGGATTTAATTCTCTATTGAGGTATACTCATGAGAATGTTGAATGTACTCCCAAACAGTTTAGCAAGTTTTGTGTTGGATGAAAGAAGGAGGAAATAACCGTTTACAGTTATTTATCTCATTAAAACTTCAATTATCTCACCATTGCCTTTCGATTGAATGCCTGAAATTCTTAGGAATCAACCATATCAAAATATCATGTGCAGAAGTTACTCTCAGCAATGCTTGACCGGTGAGTTTAATAATTATTTAAATTTCGCGTGTTTGAATTGAAAATCTGGTCACCTTATTTGGAGAAAATTTCCAGTGGCAAAATGAAGTGACAGTATCAGCCAGTGAGCAAGTTAACCTTCATTGCAGCTATGACGAAAAGCTACAAAGCTATCATTTTCTTGTACTCGGGCTAAAAACAGTATGTGCCCATTTTTCAGATACAGATAAAGAATTCCATTCTATTTACTAATCCTATTTCCTTCAATTCACTATTTGTGAGGGGAAAAAGAGTTCCTAGATGATGAAGTAAAAATGGTATTTAAATAATTGAGATGAATTAATAAGTGTATTTTAGTTATATCATTAACTCTCAATAGGTGCTAAAGCTGCTTTAATTGAAAACCAAGTTTCATGAAAGTATGAAATGAAGTTCTAGTGTTAGACCCCGTTCTCACTCACTTTGAAAGTGGTCTTAGTTAGACCGCTCCAGAGGAACGGGTCTTGAGGAACGGTTTGCAAACGTTCACACTCCGAGCAGTTTTTTATGGCTCAAACCGCTCCACGAGTCAAAGTGGTCTTGTTGCTATGGCAGCTCAGGTCAGCGGGTAAATTTTTCGCTGAATACTAAGCGTATGTACCGTACTACATGTTTCGCGAACGTCACTAGCACGCTTCCGTTCACACTCGCACATTAGAGCGCTCCAAACTGCTCTTAATAAGACCTGTTCCTCAAGAGTCAAGACCACCTCCCAAGGTGGTCTTCTGGAATGGTCCAGAAGTCTACTTCCTGGACCACTTTGACCGTTCTCACTCACCTAAGAACCGCTCCTGAGGAACGGGTCTTAGTTAGACCGCTCCAACGAAGTGAATGAGAACGGGGTCTAAAAGGTACTATGTCCCATTTGCAGGCCAAAAAATGAAAAGGTTAAATTCCAACGGCATTTGAAAGACAATACTAATTTAGAACTTCCCTAAAAAAGGGGGCTTGAAAATGTCTTTTAGTGGGAAAATAACGACTATTAGTTATTTAAAAAATATTTTAAAAATTAGGGGGGGGGGGCTACTTTTCAAGCTTGCTTGCATGAAAATAACACTCTTTAATTTGTTTTGCATTGAACTCTATGCAAATTTTTGGGGGCTCTTTTATGACTTGCGGGGGCTCTTTTTGGCATTTTGGGGGCTAATTCGCCCTGAGCCCCCGTGTATTTTTTTCCCTGATTAGTTATCGAATTGACTTATGAGCTATAGAGCCAGTAAGTAATAGTCTGATTTTTCAGACCATTGTACCGAATGTTCGTACATTTTATGCTGCGCAAAGATTCAATCAGTTTAATTTGGGCCATTACAAGAAGTGGGTTATTGATGTAGACAAATGGTCATGCACCCTTTACAGCTCATTTTATGTATGTTATTACCAAATATGAATAAAAGCCAGTCAGTCACTCAATAGTGTCTGACAGTGAAGTCTAGCAAGTAACAGGTTTCCTAGCATAATTTGAATATTAGGACACTGCTAACGTTTAAATTTCACAGATAGGACATACATGACATATTCATAAGTTCTGCAAAGTTCTACAGAATTTGATATTGGCTGCAAAAGGGACATAGTATCTTTAAAACATTATGCAAAATGCTTCCATTAGATTAACTCATCAGACAGTGAATGCAAGCATCAATCAATCAATAACTTTCAAAAGTTGTGAAAATCTTTTCAAAAGAGTTGTTTCATGTGAGATAATTTTCTGTAAAAGGGGGAAAAGTGATATTAATTTAAAAAGTAAAAAAAAAAAGAGCTCTAGCAAAAAGAAATCTGTAGAAATCCCTGTCTAGAAAATCTCACTTATACAACAGCTAATTCCAAATGGAGCTCGCATGAACAAGAAAACAATAAATTTCACACTGAATGATAGTGTCGGTCACTGGTGTTTATACACTCCGAATGCTGTTCATTTATCAACAGGAAAGATTTTTCACCCCACCAGCAATTTTGCGCGTGTCTAAAATTAACATAATTACTTCTTGGGCTTTAACTGTCATACATGATGCATTGCTCATTAATCGAATGTAATCCCTCGGGTTGTGCTGGATCCCGATTAGCGCTACCCTTTCCTTATTCTCTCCTAGATTACTGAAGAAAATAACAAAGACATAAAGGCTAGTGCAATCTGGTTTCCATGGTGATCAAGATCCATGCTCTCGATTCAGTATACACTAGTGGTCACTGAACTACGGATTTAGTGTAAATTGAATTTCTCGCGAACCTTGATTATTGGTGACAATTTTAACTATATTTTCTTTTTTTAAGATTAGAAGGAGTTGAGAAATCTCAGTGTTACTTATCCACACTCTAATGTGACATTTAAAGGGCATTCTCACTTATAGAAATTTGCATTAAATTTTTATCAAGAAACGTCATGTAAAGAATCATGATAAACCAAGAGGGGCGTACACACCAGATAAGAACGTTGTATCGAGACGTGGTACAAGAAACTAGCTTTTAGAGGTCAGCTTATACCATTTGATGTTCATTGTATGTCATGGGCATTGCTCATAGGGTTAAACAGTACCGGGCCAGTCGGTCGGTCGTATCAGCGCAGGTTCACAATAAGCTCCACCCAATTATGGTAGTTGTTTCAAGCAGGCGATGGACCCTATGGTTCTTAATTAAAGGGCAATTCAACCTTCTATTAAGTTCATTTGAATAAAAGCATAAAAATCAGAGAAACAGAATGGCGAAAGTTTGAAATAAATCAGACCAATATTAAGAAAGTAATGAGTGTTTGAAATATGAGATCACTACAGCTGTGCGAATCTCAAATCGGCAATAATTTCAGCGGGTTGTGACGTAGTGACGGATTACTCTCCCGTTTGTCGCGTACAAAAATATCACTTATTTCTGTTTTTCTTCCAAGTGCCTTCACCCTCGGGGCACTACTCAAAATATATCATGGAGAGTACATTATTACAGGTCCTCTAAGGGTGCGATACAAAACACGGTTACTGCGGGAGATCGTTCAAGCGATTTTCCATCATCGCTGATTCTCGCTCATTTCAAGCCCACCCAGGAATAATAGAAACTAGCAGGGCCCGTGGAAAATCCACGGGATTCTAGGGAGGGTGGGAGGGGGTTGTAAATACTTAAAAAAAGATATGTGCTATCGATTTTTTTTTTTTTTGATTTTTTTAATAATAATTTTTAATTATAATTTTTATTATATTTAAAAAAGATATTTCTGTGCTAGATGATATTATTTTTCTTCATTGTATATGCCTACTTTTTATCATTTTATAATTTTTCTTCTTCTTTTCATTAATATTTTACTCGTTAGAATACCAACCTTTTGTTTGCTGTCCCATCATGTATCGTTTTTTTATCGCTTTTTTTTCATGTATCGTTTCGAATTTTTAATTTTTATCAGAATTATGTAATAAAACTTGAAAACTGGAAGAAAACAGTGAAATCAATTATTTGTAATCAAAATTGATGCAGATATTGTTTACCTTCGTTTTCACTTTCGTTATTTACGATTATTATTGTCGTCACTTCGTATTATTCTCACTATCCCTTTCCCGGATCCTTACTCTCGTTATCTATACGAATCAAGGGCGTCATTACAATCCGAGTTTGAGCATGGGGGGACACAATTACATGTCACTCTCTCTAGTTACGCTGTTTCACGGCATGTACTTTCATTGGTGACCGGTTCATTTATTGTCTTTTTATCTTTGACGTTTCATTACATTTTTAGAGAAAGAAGACGATTGGTTGTACGTTCTCGACTCTTAATCTTTGTCTGAATTCAGTTTCCCATCTCCCGCGAAGCGCGTAAGTTTCGACGTTTCATAATTATCAGAGAAAGAAGACGATTCGTTCTTCCGTTCTCGACTCTTAATTCTTGTATGAATTCAGTTTCCACCCTCTCGCGTATAGCTCGGAAGCTTTGACGTTTCATTAAATTATTAGAGAAAGAAGACGATTCGTTATACCGTTCTGGACTCTTAATCCTTGTCTGAATTCAGTTTCCACCCTCTCGTAGCGGAAGCTTTGACGTTTCATTAAATTATTAGAGAAAGAAGACGATTCGTTCTACCGTTCTGGACTCTTAATCCTTGTCGAATTCAGTTTCCACCCTCTCGCGTAGCGGAAGCTGTGACGTTTCATTCAATTATTAGAGTAAGAAGACGATTCGTAATTGCACCGTTCTCGATCGACTCTTAATCCTTGCCTGAATTCAGTTTCCACCCTCTCGTAGCGCGGAAGCTTGACGTTTCATTAAAATATTAGAGAACGAAGACGATTCGTTGTACCGTTCTCGACTCTTAATCCCTGTTTCATTAAATTTTTAGAGAAAGAAGACGTTTCATAGTACCGTTCTCGACTGTTTGAATAAAGTTCCCCCTCCCGCGAAGTCAACAGAGAGAGAAAGAGAGAAAGAAAGAAAAAAGGAAAGATTTTAACCCCAAATCGTGGGGGGGGGGAAATTTCACCACCTGAAAATTCGTGGGGGCGGGGGACGTGTCCCCCCGTCCCCCCAGGATAATGGATAATGGATTGGGTTAATTTAGTCCTACAATGAAAATAATATACAAATATACAATGACACTCGAAGGATAATGGATTGACGCCCCTGATAGGCCTACAAATATTATTCTCATGCACTTCACTCCCATTATCATTTTGGTTATTTTCACACATTACTAAGTTAATTTAGTCCTACAATGAAAATAATATACAAATATACAAATATACAATGACACCTGAAGTGACTCGAGGATCTAGCTAAAACTATTCGCATCGAAGGAACATCAAATCGTATTATATTATCCCGAGGGCCATCGATCGCGGCCCCAGAGAGAACAGTACTGTTCCCGAGTGCGAATAGTTTTAGCTTGTTCCGAGAATGAGTCATTGTATAATTGTTTTATATCCCTTCCACCTGTAGGCCCAGGGGCGTAGACAACGGGGGGATGAGGGGGATGCATCCCCCCACCTCACAAGGTGGGGGGGATGGCATGTACAATCATCCCCAGGTTTTGGGAATGATATTTGCTTACTTAATAAGTCATAATGATGATAATAATAGTAATAATAATAATGATAACAATTATAATATTAATAATAATAATAATTATGATGATGATAATAATAATCCTCATCATTATTGTAATTGTGTTTATTGTTATTAGCCGCATTCACACGGTGAAAGCCAATTCAGACGGTAAAAAAGAAAATCTTACAAGTATTTTGTGGTTATCTTGTGGTTTGGAAACCACAAGATAACCACAAGATTAATCGCATATTTTGCAGTGCGCGCAATCTCGTGGTGTGGAAACCAAAAGATAACCACGAGTTTTGCGTGTTCAAATGGGGCAAACCACAAGATAACCACAAGATACCTCTAAGATTGCAAACCACAAGATAACCACTGTTTTATTATTATTATTATTATTATTATTATTATTATTATTATTATTATTATTATTATTATTATTATTATTATTATAAGACTGAGATCAAATAGAAGTAAATAATGCCCTAATTTGAAACGATGCAATGCCGTTATGGTTCCGATTTCTTCACAAACTTACAAAGCAGTATTGTTACTCCATGGATCATAGTGATACTGTTTATGTTTTTGTATCTGTATGTTAATGAGCCGCCAGCCAATATCCATCTATGGATACTATGCCTGTTTCTTTGAGGTAAAAAAAAGCATAGTATGTACGTATGCATTATGCTTTATAATGAACAGACATATTGTTCAAAGTTTAATCGTTATTTGTTTGTTGTTTATGTGTTCTATTCACAAATGGCCACAGAGGCTGTTTTCATTCATAACCACATACCCCTTTCAAGACAACAAAGACTATACCTGCGTGTACACAGTTGACATTGGTTTTTTCTGAAGAGGTGTAACAGCAAAATTCACAGAGATAAATAAATACGTAGTGTGGTTCAATATGCAATACTATGTGTCAGTCCATTCTGTATTCGTATGCCACGGTGTGTAGATCTTGTCGATGTATGTCTGTCCATTCAAGGCGTAGTATGTGTGTGTGTGTGTGTGTGTGTGTGTGCGTGCACGCTTGTGTGTGTTATTTTACCTCATTAAGTATGCATCAGATTGCACGATTTCAAGTTCAAAATTGCAAAGCTCCCTACCGTGGGAGGGGATCACCCCTCCCACACCCTCCGCTCGGTCGCTCGCTCCTCGCTCGGGCGCTTCGCGCCCTCACTAGCGTTGGCAGCCCAGTCATCCCCCCCAGGTGTACGAACCTGTCTACGCCACTGTGTAGGCCTATCATTCCTTGGACACTTCTGTAATAGCATGTACCGTACTCACATTCACATCACATTCAATAAAGAAATAAAAGAAAACAACAATTCATTGCACGGCTCAAACACGAAACATTGAAGAGTCTAAAGACACGCTATACAGCCAGTATTACAGGTAAAGCAGTAGAGTGCTGCAGTTATCGCACAGGGTACAGTAAATTGCATGGCGTGAGCGCCGTGACTGGCACCGCGGGAGTTGCCCGTGCGGAGGCATTTGATATTACGTGAGCTCGCTGAATTTACCTTCTCGTCAGTTATATGGTCTCGATAATTTCAATCTATTTGCGTTATTGTTGTTGTGATTTTGACGTAGTTTTCATGAAAAGACCAATAAAGCAGAAGCTTGGACTATGATTATGTTGACATGGTTCACAGAATATGTATAAATATTTTCAAAGTAAAGATTTTACGCGAAAAATCGGACGATTTGTGCCAATATATCGCAGCTGTCGCACGAATTGTCTCAACTGTGTGTGTGTGTGGCCTAGCCTGGGCGTAGATCAACCAACATAATACGTTCTCGTCAGTTTGGCTGCTGCAAAGGCCTATATATAGCAAGATGCCTAACACCGGACAGGCCCAACCCGTTGCGCCTTGTACTTGCTACGCCACATGACTTGAGTGAATTGTCGTATGCTGTGTATTTCTCTGGCATGCCCGTAAAGTGCCTACAAAGCATATCATAAGCAAGATGCCTAACACGGGTAGGCCCGCTCTGTTGCAGCGTGTATCTGCTACAACACATTATAGAGTGAATCGTCTCTTAAAAGTGTATCTCCTTGATTAGACAGAGGGCGGGTGCACGCCTTGCTGCCTCACTCTCGCGGGTTCGTCGCCTTCTTCCACGGACAACGACGGCCGTGCTCTCGTCCGCTCGTCCTCCCCGGGACCCCGAAACCACCTTTAACGACATCGACGGCGACCGCGGGTCGACGTGGCACGCGGGTAGGGAGACATGCCTCGTATAATTGTGTCGCCGTTCCCGCGCCTCGGCGAAGGGGGGCGCGGTCGAGGAAAGATGTTTTTCATGAACCGTTTTTACCCCCCGCGACGATTTTGCGTATTAATATATAGATAGGTAGCGATAATATATATAATAGATAATAACATCATAGAATCATGATTGAGATCTCCGTTCATTCAAGCGAATTTTAGCGATCGTGATTCTGCAGAATCATGATACAAAACGCATCTTTTTCAGCGTTTCATGTTTGTGTTTTTAAACACGTTTATTTTTACGACCAACGAAAGATCGCTTGAACGCAACCATGTTTTAAACTAAACGTCTTTGAAAACCGTGATTCTAGGGTGAAAAAGTGTTGATTGAATGCACCCTGAAAAGAACAGACCATCCCCGAGTCATACATTTATGAAAAGTTGAAATTTTAGTCCTTTTGTGTATTGGAGCAAATGGGAAAGTTGTACGCCACTACATCACATACATGTAGACATTGTCAATTCAGCCAATTTGAAGAGCCCATACCTATAATAATTGCAACTTTCAAAAATTAACTTTCTAATTTTTTGTCCGTTTCATTCAAACTTTGAGCAGTATGCTCCTCTGATTTTTCTGCTTTATTCTAGACAAGTTTGCTATCAAGGTTGGATTTCCCTTTAAGTTTTCATTTTCAATCAGCCTTGTATTGCAATTGTAAATATCTTTTTAAATATGGTTATTAACATTCTACCCTACCATGTAAGGTGCATGGAGGCTTAATGAGTATAATGCGCTATGTAAGAATCTACTTATTATTATTATCATTATTTTTATTATTATTATCATTATTTTTATTGTTATTAATATTATATCGTCATTATTATTACCATTATTATTATTATTGTCATTATTATTTGTTTTCATTATAATTATTATTATTGTTGATTTTTAATTGATGATAATTGATATTAATTTCATCCTTATAGACATGAATTTATGATCACCATTTTCATCTGAGATCCATTCAATTTGTAGTTTCATTGAACAAAACTAGAAATTAAACACTGGTGTTGATCATGAGATACTATTACAAATGAAATAACAAGCTTTTGTACACAAACTGAAAAGAAATTGAGAGTTATGAAGAAATGAAAGAGTTTGGAACTATTTGAAAGAAATAACCATTATGTGAGCCTGAGGCAGCAACTGTTTTGTTTCTGGTATGCATCCTATGGACACAAACATTTTGATAACTATTTCCTCAATTCCTTGGGCTACAAATCTCTGAAAATTGTAGCTTGTAGTTTCAAAGTACAAAGCTTAAAATGGAAACTTGCATCTAAGATGCCATTACAAAATAATATGCTGATGTACCAATTCATGAAGAAATACTGATTTAAAGAAACTATTGTAATAAAGTGCTTTCTTGAAAGGAAGCATGATTGTTGTTTGTAACAATTACTTTGGCATATGGCAGTATGAAAAGTGCCTTGCATTAATTTCTTGGATATTCTCCCTCCAATGTGGTTTGAGTCTTAATTGAAGTGCTTGTAACCACAACTTAATCATTCTTGAAAAAATCTCAATATTCATTGTGAGATGGAATGGAGTAGAGAGCTGCATACTAGAACAGTGATTTGAGCTTCTTGTAATGATCAATTGAACTGGAAGATTGCACTGATGTGGTCTCTTTCTCAAAAGGAGGAGAAATGGGGGAGAAACATTTTTTTCTTCTTTTTTTTGCTTAGGACTTTGGAATATAAGTGAAAACGAAGATTGTTGTGCGATGTAATATAGTGGTGATTTGTTCAAATACAAGTACATATTTGCATTAAAGCAGGTATTAGTGCTCACCTCAATTTCTTTTAAATTTCTTGAATTTTTTTAATGACTTAGACTTTTAAAATATATTATTGTGCTTATGATTAAAATGAGGAGACTGTGGTTTTGCAATTTTTATATTTCCTGGGTTTTATTGTTCACACTTCAGTTAAGATATTCATAAATGAGAGAGAGAGAGAGAGAGAGAGAGAGAGAGAGAGAGAGGGGAGGGGAAAGTAGCAGATGGGTAATGGGTAAAATGATGACATTATTTTGGTTGTCAACCACTTAAAACGAGTGTTGGGGGGGGGGGGTTCATATCATTTTGACCAAAAAGATTAATGCACTTTTCTGATTTGTCTTGAAATAGCAAGTGAATTTGTCTCAGTTTCACAAAAACAGTACAATAGTGATGCATGAGTCTCAGCTCTCATGTATTACCATAGTTTTTTTAAATGAAAAATCTTATTTTTGGGGGTGAGCATAAATCAACCATGGGAACACAAGTTGAATGAATGATATAGAATCAGTAACAAAAGTCATAAATTGCGATGATATGGCCAGTAAATATGGATCTGCCAGCCAATTTGTGGTTGCCAAGTGCAGAAGTAAATACTTTTTGTTATCTTGAACGAGAAGGGACCTATCACCTGATTGCATGGCCTTACTGACAGTTGTTCGTTGTTTTATGATGTGTGGACAGACATGCTCCAGACGCTTAAAAAAATGTGGGATCTATGGGATCCGGGTCGGACGTGAACTTGCGGTTGGAACACTTCTTGTGACATTTTTTAGGATCTCATAAGTTATTATTTAACAGGTTAAAATGTTCACAGGGATTTGATCTTGTTCCAAAGCTTATTATTTTCTTTTAAAAATCCATAGGGCCTAATAAGAGTTCATTTTAGATTGTGCTTCATTAGTTGGAGACCTATAGGGTGTAGTTTGAATGTGTAAGACCCCGTTCTCACTCACTTTGAAAGTGGTCTTAGTTAGACTGCTCCAGAAGAACGGGTCTTGAGGAACGGTTTGCGCGCGTTCACACTCCGAGCAGTTTTTTATGGCTCAAACCGCTCCATGAGTCAAAGTGGTCTTGTTGCTATGGCAGCTCAGGTCTGCGGGTCAATTTTTTCGCGGAATACAAACCGTATGTACCGTACTACATGTTTCGCGGAACGTCACTAGCTCACTTCCGTTCAAAGTACGCTTCGTTCACATTGCACGTTAGAGCGGTCCAAACCGCTCTTAATAAGACCCGTTCCTCAAGACCACCTCCCGGGATGGTCTTCTGGAGCGGTCCAGAAGTCCACTTCCTGGACCACTTTGACCGTTCTCACTCACCTAAGAACTGCTCCTGAGGAACGGGTCTTAGTTAGACCGCTCCAACGAAGTGAATGAGAACGGGGTCTTAGTCTGTTAGGTTGGTAAACTAAGATAGATTTTAGAGATGGTGTAAATAAACATTTAGCAAGCATTTTCATCTGACTTTATCCTTACATATCTTTAATTCAGAAGTCTTCAATAGATTTAGGAATTTAAAGAGTTTTCACTGGGTCTGAGACTCTATTAAGTAAAAGGCAACATAGATATATCGTTTATAACTTTATATACTGGTACAAGAAGCAATGGTAGCTGCAGCACTTTTGACATAATATAACAATCTTTTGCCTGGGTCTAACATCAAAATAAGACATGTTTTGCTTTCTAGAGTAGTACAGAATCGCTGCGCTTGTATGACTTTTGAACTTGATGAGTGATAATGTATTATTACTACTCATAACTCATGCCTTTTTAAAAATAAGACTTTTTCAAATGATTTTAACAGATTTCTAACTTCTAAGCCCCAGCGACTTTGTGGTTTTAAAAAGTGTTGACATATCCCAAAAATTGGAGCAAATTCTGGTACATAATTAAAATTACAGGCTTGTTTATTGGTTTGTCCTAGCATGTTTGCTTCATTAAATCATTTAAATGATATTATTTTTGCCAAGTCTTACTTGTAGCCGATCAGGTAGGTCTACAATCTGTAATGCCATTAGAGGAAATTTCAAGAGTTGTGTTGATACAAATCTTGTTTGTTCAAGCCCCCTCCCAAGAAGTTATGAACTTCATACTGTGAAAGTATATTTCAAATGAGTGACTTTGCTTCGTGTTTCTGACTCTGGCTTTACCAAAACCTATGTGAATGCACCCTGCGGATGAGATATAACAGCCTAGACATAAACAGCAACAAAGCAGGCCTATATACTTATTTGATGATAGGAACCGCTGATATATCTGCTAACACTTTTTAATTACTCCGCATCAAGTCGCCCGAGAATAGTTACCAGGCCTTGTGCATCATCATCCTCATTCCCTAAGCAGAGAGTTGGAGGCCACTATCGGCAGTAAATGAGGCAGGGTTGAGCAGGGCCACGCTTGACTTGGATTTCAAACATGAGGGGGGTAGCCTTGTTAGCAGAATGGCCCTGGTTTATAATGGTCTGTAAGGTGCCGAGTTCAGATTAGCTCATTCCAAAACATATTTGGGAAGTGCCTATAGATTCTGCAAGTCATTTGATACTGAAATTCTTATACTGAAAGTTTGTTGTAGGAAATATCACTGCTTCCCTCAAATTCACTTATTTTTGCAAAGTGACAATTGCTATGTGTTTACTTTTCTACGGAATGAACAAAGCAGCCGCTCCCCATTTTTTCTCAAGGTACAATTTCTTGAGTTTGGAAAACAATTTTAGTTGCTTTTTGTAAAATGTGCAATCATTGATCAAAAGTATACTAGTAAGGGGTCATCGTTATTTCTCTAAATATCAAACTGAAGCAGAATTATAAGCTAAAAATTTAGTGTTAAGTCTTAAGTTATACTGGATAGTGAAAACACACCAACTTGAACATATGCGAACATAGATTAGTGTTAAGTCTAAAGTTATACTGGATAGTGAACACACAGGCGCGTAGCCAGGGGGGCGATGGGGGCAGTCGCCCCAAAAAAAAAAGAGAGAAGAGAAAAAAGTAAGAGGACGTAGGAAGAAAAAGGAGCAGACAAAGAAACATTTTTGAAAATTCAGACATAATAATTTAATGAAATGTCAAAGCTTCTGCGCTTTGCGCAGGAGGGAGGAAACTGAATTCAGACAAGGATTAAGAGTCGAAAACGGTACAACGAATCGTCTTCTTTCTCTAATAATTTAATGAAACGGCAAAGCTTCCGCGCTTCGCAAAGGGAGGGGGGAAACTCCCCCCTCCCTCTAGGGAGCGCGCTATGCGCGCTCTGTAAGTGATGCGGGCTCACTACCGCCCCCCCTAAAATTAAATCCTGGCTACACGCTTGTGAACACACACCAACTTGAACATATGCGAACATAGATTTTTACAAGTGAAAGTCCTGACCGAAAAAGTATTTTATCGTGGAAAGCATGTTGTGTGTCCTTCGCTTCAAAATAAATAATTCCTGCCATGTTCCAACAAAAGGCATGACTTTGTTTTCACAACAGTAACCCTGTTCTATGGTCCTCATGTGTTGTCAAGCTGTCTAGCTTTGTGAATGACATGTTAGGAGGTGTTTCCACTAGCTGTATTTACACTGCAACCAAAAATTGTTGATTTTTCTCACATGCCGACGAAACAATGACAAAAAAAAAGACTAAAAATCAAAATTGAAAAATGCACCTCTGGAGTGTGTTCTTTTTAAATGCCAACTGATTTTTTTTGCAGTGTAAATGCAAGATACTGATTTTTGCTCACTCACGTGACTCTCCTCGCTTCCGTTCTAACGCATGCTGAGCACCGACGAGTGGCGCATGCACACTACTCGCAAAAAAAAAATTTGGTATGAGCAAACTGCAACGTTTTTTATGGGTTTTTCAAGTAGTGTAAATGGTGGGTCAAAAAATCAATGATTTTTCAAAATGGTGTTTGGGTTGTATAAATGAGCCTACCATTGCATATCATCTGTGAGTGGTCAGATATGAAGATTATAGAGCCTACAACAGCCATTTTTATATCTGTTGTAGTCTACATTGAAATATTACAAAGCATTTGGAATAATGAGGTAGAGTTTCTTCTTCTTTTGTAAGACAATGAGGTAAGGCTGAGATTTAGTGAAACCTCTTTTGTTACAATTTTGTTTGGAAACTTCCAAGCCTCACACTTTCCACAAAGACTGAGTTATACATGTCCAATGTGTTAGTGCATTGTTGAAAAAAATATGGCATAGGTTATAGCAACGCAGGGCCTGTTTATTAACTGCTGGTATTGGCATATAATGTGATTTAATGTGATTAGGCCTGCCTTCATCAGACCAAAGTTGCAAAATAACCGGCTATTTTCAGACTCTGGATATTTTCCCGAAGCTCGAAATTGTGTCTTCACCAGACCGATACGCTCATCACAAACTAGCTCGGACGGGCGCAAATTAGCCCACTATTTTTTAAACAAGACCAAGATTTCTCAGAATATTTTCTCGACCAAATAGCCCGCTAATTGCAACTGCTGGCTGATGAAGACGCAAATTAGCTGGCTAATTTGAGATCAGGCTAGTTATAATAGCAGGTTATTTTGCAACTTCGGTCTGATGAAGACAGGCCTATTGTGATCACAAATCCAGATCTAAACCCAGAAACTTTCACAAGGTTCGTCATTGATTATATTCAAAAGTTTAATGTGGCAAAAGACTGGTTATACAGTGTGTCTACCTTTATATAATGCTGTTATCTGTCACCATTGTATTCGATTCAATCTTCTCCTCTATATTATTCTGAAATCGATCGGAAGAGCTTGAATCGCCCTCTTCATACAGAGTATGGACGAAAATCCTCACACCAGAATCACTTCGCACTTCATTTGAAAGGGATGATCTGAAAATTAGATTGAGGATAAACAAAATTGTCTTCATTGCAAGTCATTAGATATGTCCCCCTTTTGATGTGATGGAGATTGCCTGCAGTATATGTTGATCTACATAATACCTTTGAATATTTGACAAGTTGTCCAAAAGGGCCGCTACCATTTAGAAAGTAGTGTCTCTGATACCTACTCAAATTACCATCATTTCACAGGCTTCGTTTAGTTCAGATACGACTGAATTAGAAGCCATGTAATGTCCCGTGTAGTAATTCATGAAATCTTATGCTTCACATCATACCTTTAGGGCACACCTTGGTTTTCATGTTATCCATTTCATTCTGGAATCTCATGAAGCCTTCTTTCAAGGTCTTGATCACCTTCATCATCCAAACAAGATGATTGTTGATAATCTTGGTCCAGGCAAGATCACAATCGAATTTTTATCATCTAATCTGTAAGAGATTAGCAAGATAATGTGCTCTGGGAAATATTGCAATTTGTGTATCAATCCTTTATTTTTGTCTAACAATTTTGTGTAGAATAGACAAAAATTAAAACTGTGATTAATGTTTGATGTCTTCTGCAGATAAGATCAAAAGAATTGATTTTTTTGTTCATAAATAAAGTTGTTTCATGGAGTAATGTTAGGGGAATTTCACACCAGAGACCATTTATTGTCTAGTGAAATCTCTTGTGGACAACAGATGGCCAGACAATAGGCCAGTCTGCGTTGTAAAGCAGTGTATAATGTGTTTTGCAGTTTGCGGGGGCCATGTGCAATAAAATGTATTTCCTAAATGAACTGTACTCATGGGGATATTCTTTTGATTCCCTTTGATTAATTGCTGTAGAAGTATTCTTCTGTACCTTCTCATCACAGGGCTTGCATGTAAAAGGGCCATGCCCCTTTTCTTACACCGTTGGTGCCTGGTGGGTTAGACCTGTATTCATTTAATTATTGTTGCATTGATGTGGGCTATACTATCCAGTATTTAATTTCTCGGCAAGTGATCACCATCACCATTATACTTCCATCGTGTCATATGTTCAGAACCAGAAGGGTGTTGAATCTTTGTTAAATTAGATGAATTCACGACCTTCTTGCTCCAGACGGATGATATGAGAACTTGCAGGACGCTACAAACAAATTTACCTATGCTTGTCCAAGGTAACAGAGTCTATCTTTCTTTTCACATTGGCAAAATGTTGCTTAACCCCGTACTATAGGTGGGGTTAAAGGGGGGTCTTAGCCCCACCTATAGTCCGGGGTTAAGCTTATTCCACTTTCTGTTCAGACACGTATTTACCAAAGTGGGCTAGCCCCACCCATAGTACGGGGTTAGCTGGCCCTGCAAAATAGCAGGGCTAACCCAAATTGTGGTGCTAACTCCGCAATTGCGGTGCCAAGCAAAATGAATGAGAACAGAAATGAAAAATAGTCCGGGACTACGCAGTGGAGCGAATTAATGAATATTCACGCTATGGCTAGTACGGGGCTAACTAATTGCAGTGAGAAAAGCCAAAACAGTTAGTCCGGGGTTAAGGATAGTACGGGGCTAAGCAAAGTACGGGGTTAAGCAAAACAAGTGTGAAAAGAGTATAAGGGACATTCAAATTACAGCCTACATATGTATTTTCCCACTGTGTTTACTAAAACATATTAATATCTCTGTGAGAAATTGGACATGTAAAGTTGTAAGTATGCAGTATTGAATTAGCTGCCTTTTTGTGGCAAGTTAGAAAAAATGCATTGATGTGCTCTGCCTATAAACATGGATGATCAGGGTTGTTTGCAATGCTTTTGTCTGTTGTGTAAAAAGAGTTGTTTATTAGTTTGGACAATCCTGTGATCTATGAGTTCCCTGAGGACTAAATCCTCGCTAATGTCTTTTTTCATTAGGCACCTGAGAGCATCAGTTTTATGGAAACAGACACTTTCATGTCTCTGACAACATTATAAATGTTCTGGAATGTTATTATCAAGAATGAGAGTACTTATTTATTGTTATTGGAGTGAAGTGATTTACTTTGAATGTTTTAGGCTAGGAATAATATTTTTAACCGTATATATTGTTAATGATGAGTATCTTCTCATCTTACATATAACCAAGACACTCGAGCTGGTAAACCAAGCCATCTTCAACAATAGTCCCATCAATTCATATTCTCGTTCAGTTCTAACAACGAATTGCTCTTTATCTAAATTGCTCCGGATCTGTCCTGTGGGAGTCACAGCCATCTTTCGCCATCATTTTTCATCACCATTTCTGCTCTTGGAGTCTTCTTCACGTCGCAAGTTATCATCGTAGCCACCAGAGAGAGATTGGTAGCTTCCATTACCCAGAATTCTCTATGGGAAAGGTGACGAGAAATGAAAGCACCAATGATAGAAAAATGGCGGAAGTGATAGTCGCACTTTTAGTAGAGAATTACGGCATCCATTAATAGCACTTGATGGTTGATGTGACTGCTATACTGGATATCATTTCAGCTTTTCCTTTAGGTAATATGATTGTAGACATGAAAAAATGACTCAAACTAGCCAAATTTTCTACAAGAGAAAAAGAAAAGTTTAATGGAATATTACCAATTTTATTTGTACAAAAGACATTTACAATGTAATAGCTTCTTGCTGTAAACTTCTGGATGTATTTATAGTTTATTCGCTGCTGCATAAAACCTTGTCCTTCTTGAATATTTGAAGAAGAAAAATGACATTTCCATTCATCTATTTAAATGGAAATATACAATTGGGAACTGCTGAATCAATTCAAGTTCCTAGTTATATACTTGTCAATCTAAAGAAATATGGAGGAGTAGAAATATGCCAGCAGCTATAGAGGTAAAGAAAAAGTCGTCTATTGGTGGAGAGGAGGAAAAGAATTATTATTATGATGTCAGAGAACACTGGGTTTGAATTGACATAGAGGTTAAACATTTCACTCTCTTATTATTGAGTGCCCCCAGAAAGGATTTAGCCAGCCCCAACACAAGCTTTGTTCCGGGGATATTTGGTTTTTGTCAGAGTAATTAGGGGAGAAATGGTTACGAACTCTTGCCGCATTCTTCTCCCCTGCCTGGTCAATTGTTTGCTGTGGCTGCAAGTACACGCAATACGCTAACATCCCCAAGGCGAGAAAACCCAAAGACTAACCCGCTGTGCTCGTTTATGTCATGGTGGGAGTCCCGTCGAGTCACTCCATAAATATAAAGATGATGGAGAGAGAGAGAGAAATTTTGTAATATATTTGAAGAAAATAGCAGGCTATATTTTTCAACTAGTTCAAAGCAAAGAATTATGGCATATTGTCCTAATTCGATACCCTATCGCGATGTTGCCTAATTATATTTCTGGAAATATTACTACCTGATTTTCTACAATGTATCTAATATATTGTGGATACATGTAAGTGCAATAACTATTTCTATTTTGCTCTGAGAAAGGCAGCATGACTGGGATACTTGCATGTGTAGAAGTTAATTCCTCTTGTGTTTGGCTCATTTGCTATATTTGAAATAGGGAATGAAAATTACCAGCTACATTTTAAATATTTTTAATGAAAGGAAGACCTTTGAAACACAAGTTACTTTCTAGGGAACAAAAACATTTGAATTATGAATTCAAACCCTTGCCTTCTAGTTATTGAAGTTAATGAGAGGCTTATAAATTGCTTTGAGGTTAGAAATGATTTTTGCAGATATTAAAGCGAGTGATTAGAATTATGCACAAATGAACAAATACACAGTAAACGTGGTTTTCTGGATGGGAAGGCAATTCTAAATATCAGTTTTTGCTCTGGCAAACAGTGGCAGAGAAATAGAAAGTACAAGGGCTATGCATAGAGAGTGTGATTATAATCTAGTTATAGATTTTTAGTTTTTCATAAATTCCATATTTTTGTTGTTGTTGTTGTTGGGTTTTAAGGCTGTCCAATCTGAAAAGATTATTTCCGCCTGGAACCCCTTGTGTAGCTTTTATAGTAGAGAAAGTACCCTTGTGTAGCTCTCATAGAGAAATGTCCCCTTGCATGAACACACTTTTTGTATTTATACTTTTCTTATTAATTTTACTTTAATTTCCTCTTAGCTTTCCAATCTCTATACATATAGTGCGGCAGGATAAATTTATGTAATTCTAAACTAGAGTGCTAAGTAATAATGCTGATTTGTCATTAGCATTATGAAGGTATAGTGTGACCAGGTCCATAGTTGGTTTTGCCAGTAGGGTCCAATCGTGACCTCAAGTTCATGAACTTAGTTTGGTCTAGTACAGAGTGCCTCCAGGTGTACAGGTTCCATGTCTGGTAGAAAGACTCCACTCTGCCCCTCTCGTCCTCCTCCCTCCTTTGTTGGAGCCTTGCAGGGGGCGTGTAGCGCACCCCTGATGACTCCCACCTGAGCCCCTATTATTTTGGTTGCGCTGAACCAAGGGGAGAGCGTGTTAGAACCAATGCTGTGAGTTCTCAAAGCCTTATTACGTTCATCAAGTTTGGATTGTTGGAAAACACGATTGTGGAATTTCATTTTGCTTCAACCGTTGTGTGATCCTCCTGTCAGCACTCTGGAATTTACCTTTTGTTCAGAAATGTTTAGTGGAGATTTTTATACTATATCGGTATTGGAGCTAAATAAGGTGAGATGTAATGAACTGTAAAATTTGTGAGTATAAAATACATTATCTTGATTTTTAATTGCAACAGGTCCAGTTGTACCAATGAGGCATGAAAGTATTCAGCCTCTCGATTATATTCTTGTTATTAATTTTGAGGAATAATGGAAGCAGTATGTTGGTATTTTGAAAGGAGGTGAAGATGGAGGGGAGAAGAAAAAAACGGAGAGGGGGAATTGGGGGAGGGTGGGGAGAAGAGGGGCCAAATTAGAATATGTTACAAAAAAAATAATAATTCATACTGAATATCTTATTTTATGTACACATTACATGAAAGAAATGAGGAAATTATCAAGCCACCAACTATAGTAGTAAAGTGAGCGATATATACCCATGTTATTCACTCATTCACTCTCGAAATGTGTAGAGGATGACAAAAGATGAGAGCTGAGAGGAGATTCAGACAAGATTTGTAGTTTTAAATTTAAACCTGAGTTTAGAGTGCACTGATGATGTGAAGAAGATGTTGGAGTGAGGGCCAAGAAGGTAAATGACTGAACATGATAGAGTAAAGAATATATGTAGATGAAGAGACGGAGGATGAGGAAGGGAAGAAAAATGTAAAGAAAATGATGAGGTAAAGACACAACCCCAGCTTGTTTCAATATTCCTAGATCTCGTGATAAGACCCACTTTGCACATGAGCTTGGTTTAATGTTGTCAAGGTGTATTTTCTCTGTGCTAATGTCTTGTGGAAGTAGAGATGTAAACAGCTTTATCAAGATGGTGGGATTTGACGGTTCAATGTTATCTTTTCCATCTGTATCTCCTTAGCAATGAATGCCTGCTTCATATTCAACAGTAGGCCAGTTCACACATGTGCAAAACTTCAAGACAAATTTTGTAAAATGTGAACTCAAGATGTTATAATTTTGCAAGAACATGATTTAAAAGAGTTTATAAGCTCCATCCAAATTGGTGAATGACCATGATGACTTTGTCTATAGATAAGTATGGGCATTTGCGGTCTCGTTAAATTGAAATGGAAGAGAGAGAGGGGGGAGAAGGGTGCAGATTAAAGTGAATATGTATTCTGTCATCACTTTAAAGATACTATGTCCGTTTTGCAGCCAACATCAAATTCTGTAGAACTTTGCAGGAATTATGAATATGTCATGTATGTCCTATCTGTGAAATTTAAATGTTAGTAGTGTCCTAATATTCAAATTATGCAAGGAAACCCGTTTACTTGCTAGACTTCACTGTCAGACACTATTGAGTGACTGACTGGCTTTTTCATCTTTGGTAATAACATACATAAAATGAGCTGTAAAGGGTACATGAGCATTTGTCTACATCAATAACCCACTTCTTGTAATGGCCAAAATTAAACTGATTGAATCTTTGCGCAGCATAAAACGTACGACCATTCGGTACAATGGTCTGAAAAATCAGACTATTACTTACTGGCTCTATAGCTCCTAAGTCGATTCGACAACTAATAGTCGTTATTTTCCCACTTAAAGACATTTTCAAGCCCACTTTTTTTAGGGAAGCTCTAAATTAGTATTGTCTTTCAAATGCCGTTGGAATTTAACCTTTTCATTTTTTGGCCTGCAAATGGGACATAGTACCTTTAAAGCAAAAATGTGTATCATATACTGAAACAGCGCCAACAGCTTTCCCTCAAAAATGTATTTTTCTTTCTCCTGGAGCAACCATATTGTTTGTCATCACCTTCCGCAACTCTGGCCAAACTGACAGAAATTGAGTATCCACAAAAGTGCAACACTGCTTCTCGTTTATTAGGAAGTGCGAAGGATGGACAAAGTTGCTGTTGTGCAAGCGTTATCCAGACAGGGATAAAAGAGATAGTCTGGTCTCATCGCGCAGGAATGTGATGTAAATGTAGGTGTTTGTTTGGGATTAGAGACTCGGGATGTAGGGTGTTTGGGTTGGGGTTCTTTATAGGTTTTTACAGGATGCCATGCAGCAGGTTGAAATGTGTCTTCTTGCAGCGCTTTCCTGGAAGCAAAAGTTCATTGCTACTTTCTATCTTTCTTTCATTGCTTGGTGGTGTTGGTCAAGTTCATGGCTGTGCGTGGTTTTCAAAAGCACTTCTTGTCAATTTTGTATTGCTCACATTGAGTTTGGGGGGATAAGTTATTCTGTTTAAGCCTTTTGCTCTAGAAGTGCATTTACAGCACTTTTCATAAAAGACAAACAGCCATTTGAAATTACATATATATATATATATATATATATATATATATATGATAAAGTAGTCCTACACTGCATATATGCATTATGTACTCAATTCAGATGTTGTATTTAAAAAAATCAAAAGAAATGCAGTGAGAAAATGTGCAAATTGTTTGTATTTCCTTGTGCTGAAGATTGTGCTTTATTCAGTACTGACAGTTCTTTCATTTATGCTACTCAAGACTTGCTGTAAAATAGGCAAAGATAATATCATAATAGGTGTGCCAGAAGAAACAAACAATTAGGATAATTGAAATATTATAACCTTTCTTTACAGTAATATCCAGAAAAATGTGTGTTATACATGACAATGTCTATGTCTGATCTTCACAATATTAACTGGTCTACCGGTATATATATAACACTTCTATTTATCTTTGCACAGTGTTGGCAGTTATTTGAAGGGAGTGGAGATCATGTCTGGTGAAAGGGAGAATTTGTTTGATGACATTCACATTTTGAACAATGGGTCAATAATCCTAATGTATGTTTTGATAGACTTGTACAAATATTCAGGAAGCAAGAAGTTTATGCAAAGGACAATTCCCATCTTGGCAAAGGGATGTTCAGTCGCAGTATAACGGAAAGGGAATTTATTGAAAGATGATGGTTTTATGCATTGATTCTTAAAAGTTTAATGAACCAGCATAGTGCACCACTGTAAATATTAAAAAGTCAGTTTTACCTATTTGACAAAATACATTGAAATAATCAATACATGGAGCCAAGACGTATGAGGATTCTACCACTTTGCAATAGAATCCTGTGAATATATGACAGACATTGTTCTAGTCAGACAGGTTCCAACTTCCCAAGAACTTTATATTTGCACAGAATGAAAATGTGTCAACTCTTGGTGTGGCCATGATTTGTTTGAAGGTTATTCTGTGATGCAATTATCATATCAAGCTATCAAAACTGACAGCAATGCCATCTTCCATTTGTTATCAATATTTTAGCTAGTAGTAGTTGCTCTCCAGCCTTTATCACTTCATATAATACTCTTGCGTGACTTTAGGTGCACTCACCAGATTTCAAGGTTGGAGATACCAGAATGAATCACTCTTTTTGTTCTTGAGAAGATAAAATATATTTATGGGACCACCAGACACCCAAGGAGAAATATCAACACAATTAACCCACAAACATCTACAACAAACTCTTCATGATCTTAAAGAGATCATCAAAACATCGAAGATACCCCCTTGATAAACAGCTCCATCATGGTGTCTTCTTGTGGATGATGATGCTGATGATGGTGCCACTGCTAGCACAGCCATTACAGTGATAAGGAGAAAGCTTTTAGATGGCCGTGATGACACATTTACAGGTCGTACATGTCTTCCAAGGGAGAGGATCTTGGTCTTGATCACCATTCATGTTTTTCTTGAGCGACCATAAACAGCACTTTGTACTTGTTAGTGTCAATTTCGCTGGTGCCTTCCTTCATTTTAGAGTCATTTCAGTAATAGTTATGTTATGTTATAGCTCAAGGTACAGAAAAACAGTTGAATTAGTGGATAATGAAGTTTGTGGGAGGTTGAGCCTTTTTAGGGTACAAAATTAATAAATATAGGATTTTAATCAAAATTAAAAGGAAGCAATGACAAGAAAGTGTCAGGCTATTGGATTTTAGCTTGAAGTGATCATTCATTGTTAAGGTACAGTATGATTTAAGTTTGGTAAAAGATGCATTTTCCAAAGAATCCAGACCAACCTTTGTATTCATTGGATTAATCTGTGGATTATAAGGATATATACTGAAAACCATCTCTAAATCACATCAGAATTTTACATTTATTTGAAATGTAAGAAAGCTGATTCAATTCAAGCTTTCATTTGGGATTTAAAACAAAATATTTTCTGAATTTAGATAAATGGTTTCATGAGACATTATTATTGAAATAAGGCTGTAACATTAGAATATTGGCATGGGATAATATCTCCAATTGGAGTAAATTAATTCAGTTATATATATCAACTAGTATGTGTTATTAAATGAAATCAAACATGTTAGCATACATGATGTATCCATGATTGAATTAGAAGTGATAGGCTCAACACCAGTCTCTTAATTGATGATGATCTCTCGAGAGAGACGGCAAACATTCCAACGTCCCTGGTAGAGTTTGACAGGGTGACTCATAGATGTACGGCATTGTCGTATAACATAATAATGTTCTGTGTACAAATATTTGCTGCAATTTCAAAACTGGTTAGAAGTTCTTGCCATTTTTGGCTTGCCAATCTCATGATCTGGTGATATCAATTATGATACACTCCAAATATAAACTGTCTGAGAATTTTTTTGAAGGTTCTTGTACTCTGATAAATTATTCATTTACTTTCCTAGCGTGATTGGTAATACTAATGGGCTTATTGGTTATCATTCACGACATCCCAGTAAACTGAAAGCCTACCAGACCAACTGTTTACCAGACCTACAGCCTAGGAGACTGACAAGTGTGGTCTGATGAACCCTCAGAAAGGTTATCATAAGGCTCACAAGTCCAAAATATCAGTCTCATGGGCTGCCGGTCCTGTGGGCCCTCTGGATCGACGGCAGTCTGTATAGTGGGCCTTCTGACAACTTTTCATCAGGTTTTCTAGACTGACTTTAACGGTCCTTTGGATTGTTGGTCCCATGGGCTGTTGGTTAGTCTCTTATGGGCTGTAGACTTTCTTATCTGATACTTGTACTAGATGTTTGTTCGACTTGTAAACCCTGATGACTGGAAGTTAGTTGAACTTGCTGTGATAGCAGTTTCATTCACAATACTTTTTTTTTTATACATAGTATAGTAATATGCCATTGTTAAACATTGTTCTTGCTAACAGGTATTCTTTATGTGATGATACTGTGGGTGCCTACTGATTGGTAATGGGTAATGGATATCTTTGCCCATTAGTGTCTATTTATTGAGGTAAGTCAATACTGTGTTTTAAGCTTTTTATTTTATCTTCGATTAGTTCAATATAGTTCTTCATCACAGTCGGTGCCTCTTTCACAATCATCAATCATTATCATCATCTTTATAATTGTTTTCATTCATCATCATCATCATCGTCATCATCGTCATAATCTCTCTTTTTTATGTTTTACATTTTATATGGCCTGTTCGAACTATTTCTTTCAATGTCTCTATTGGACCTGAAAGTCTAATTCGTCCTCGCATATTTTCCCTAATAAATCTTTCTCTGTTGTTTTTTTCTTCTCTTTTGTCTGAAATAGCAGAGGAGTTAATCTTCTTCTTAATCTTCCTTAGTCTTCACCGACTCTTAGCTGTCTGTCTCCCTCTCTCTGTCTCTTTCTATAAAGTTCCCCACTTGCTCTAACCATGCACCCTACCACAAAAGCTCTAACAATGAACATGGCAAGCTGCCTTTTGAATTGTTAGATTGGTATTATTTATCTGCTCTTTGTGTTTGCTAGGTATCACCTCAGCGGTCAATCTAATGATAGCCTATCCCCCCATGCTAGGACTCTAATCTTGGTTGATTAGGTGACTCATCATGCTGGTAAACATTATTAAACTATTTCATAGAACTGTGCTATTTTATTGGTCGGTGGAGGTGAATTTGGGTCCATGGTCTTACAAGTCCTGTTCAATGTGACCTCTATTATCTTGTATGCAATCAGAGTGAGGTTTAGTGCATCTTGTTGCACTCTGTATTCAAACTTTCAGAGGTATCAAACTATGTAATGTAAGGGTAAAAACAGCAATAAAAGGCGGATGAGACAAAATGAGAGAAAAAAAAGAAGTTAATCTAGCTTATAGGATTAGATTTTCATCCCCTTGTTCCCCCACTTGCATATTCCAATTACTTACTCCAATTGTATCGCCTAATCCAAATATGTTTGTTGTTTTATCATACCAGTAGTATATGAAACCTGCACTGTTGTAATGGTCAGAGAATGTACATTATAACAGATAATGAGGTCATTCTTCCTCATATGTAGTGCCGATTGGGGAAACAGAAATTATGTGATGTAGCCTATAATATATCCTTACGACGTTTTCTAACTTTTTAAGATTGTATTCTGACATCATTAATGGGATATTTCGCTTATTGATACCTTTACAAGAAAAACGCGAGGTCAATTATGGATTTTGAGATTTGTGGTAGCAATAGGTTTACCACAATGAAAGGGATGAAGGTATGTGTTAGATTTTTAAAAGACCCTGATAGAAGCAGCGGTCAGTTTAAGAGTCTGTGATATTTGTCCAGACTGAGACATTCATAGAGATAGAACATGAATAGATTCTGACCAAGGTCTACAAATTGAGATCACTTTTAGACCTGGTTTAATCCAAGCAAACCCCATATTTAAAAACTATTTTTCTTGCAATTCTATCACGTTATTTGCGGGGAGACCAAGGACAGGTTTAGGACCCCAAAACATACATCACGTATGCTTGTGAGTCAGGAATTTATCTTCTTCTTCATTATCATACTGCCTGATACCCTGATCAAACAGTGACCCAACTCAGCGAACAAACACTCGTCATACATGTGTTGCTTTCGAGTGTATCCACCAGGAGTGAAGTGCCTATTTCGGGCCATTGTCTCGGAAACGTGGGCCGGCATAGTTTTGACGCTTTTCCACTAATTGTCGCCCCCTTTAGATGAGGTAGCTCTCCTCCTTTGTTGTGGAAGGGAAGATAAATGCCTTACATAATCCTGCAAATATTTTCCCAGCTTTTGGGTTTTTGAAATCTTCCAGAGCACTTGATAGGTTAATGGATAGGTTGGAGTGATACTTTACATTTAACTGCCGAGGAAAATGGGTGTGACCAGTCATATTATCGATTGGTAGAGGAAAAGTGATACTTGCAATTCTTATCTCAATTCTATGTGAGAATGTGGTCAATTACTTAGGTATGTTACTTGGGTATCTAGGAGATAAAACTTTGTGGAAACTGCATGAGTAATCTCCACTCTTTTCTGAGTAATCGACTTTGAATATCTTTCAGAGTACCTTATTGAGACAATTGTAACTACATTGAATTTAGATAGCCATATGATGGATTTTTGTCAGTCCTTACCAATTATAGAAGCTACTTTCTTGTCAAGCTATGAATTGAGACCCATCAGTTTACTCGAGAAAGAAAAGAAACAACTAAACTTTCAAACTATACTTCAGTCAAACATAATGTTTACTCAGGCATTATCCCAATTCCAGATCTATAGACAATTACATGGCCTTATATATGGTAAGAATATGGCCTTATATGGTGAGAACGAAATATTGCACAGCCTTAAATTCCAAAGCCAAACTATGCAGTCAATAACGAACTAATTTCTAGAATTAGCACATATCATGAAAGCTCTAATTCTCTATGAACAAGAGTGACTCTTCGTCTACCATAGATAACACACCCTGTGGTTGGAAGTCGTCCTTTAATGAGAATGACTCTTCGTCTACCATAGATGACACACCCTGAGACTGGAAGTCGTCCTTTAATGACTCATTTGACCTCAGAAAGCACTTTTTCCCTCAAGTTCCTCAAGTTTTAATTACTCTACCATGTTCCAAATGTTTACTCCAATTTCCAAGCATGAAATGTTCTTGTGGAAGAAACAAGTAAATAGTACATGTACTGACAACTATACATTCCTGATCATTTAGACACCCGGTATTTGTAAAACTGAAAAATTCTTTATTGATTTTGAGCATTATATGATTTTAATTTTTTGTTTATGTTTGATGAATAGTGGCTCTATTACCTCTATTAGGCTTACTGCATTCGACACTAGATGAAAAGATAATAAGAGCTCTGATGCAATAGTACTTACAAAACATTTCAGATTTTACAAATACTTATTTAAGTTATATTTTGATCCTGCATTACCTTCGGGCATTGTCTACCTTTCATCAAATATATAAGGTTAGGGTTATGATGGAGTTATAGGTTAGGTTTAATGTTAGGGATTTTTCATCCCAGCATAGTATACAAATATAGACTGTCTTGAGAGGTTCTGGTTAATAAAACTATGGGTAAGAGGTGACTCCAATAGCACTATTTGCTGAGGGGCCAATAAATTGTTGATGCTGGATATAATGAAGTATATTTTTATAGTAGCTGCACTATATACAATGATCAAATTAAATTAATGTTAGGGCTAGGTAATAGAGTATACTAGCAGGGCCCGTGGAAAATCCACGGGATTCTAGGGAGGGTGAGGGAGGGGGGTTGTAAATAGATTTTTTTTTTAATGTGCTATCGATTTTTTTTTTGTGTGTGATTTTTTTAAATATTATGATTATTATTATATTTTTTTTTAAAGATAATTTCTGTGCTAGATGATATTATTTCTCTTGATTGTAAAGGCCTAATTTTTATCATTTTATAATTTTTCTTCTTCTTTTCATTAATTTTTTACCGTTGTTAGAATATCAACCTTTTGTTTGCTGTCCCATGTATCGTTTTGAATTTTTTGAATTTTTTATCTGTATCATGTAATAAAACTTGGAAATTGGAAGAAAACAGTGATATCAATAATTTGTAATTAAAATTGATATTTTAGACTTTACTTTCGTTGTCACTTTCGTTATTTACGATTATTGTCGTCACTTCGTTCCTATTATTCTCACTATATCCCTTTCCCGATCCTCACTCGTTATCTATACGAATATTGTTCTCATGCACTTCACTCCCATTATCATTTTGGTTATTTTCACACATTGCTAAATGAATTTAGTCCTACAATGAAAATAATATACAAATATACAAATATACAATGACACTCGAGGATCCAGCTAAAACTATTCGCATCGAAGGAACATCAAATCGCATTATACTCTCCCGAGGGCCATCGCGGCCCGAGAGAGAACAGCTAGTACTATTGATGTTCCCGAGTGCGAATAGTTTTAGCTTGTTCCGAGAATGAGTCATTGTATATTTGTTGTATATCCCTTCCACCTGTAGGCCTATCATTCCTTGGACGCTTCTGCAATAGCATGTACCGTACTCACATTCACATCCCATTCAAAAAAGAAATAAAAGAAAACAACAATTGCACGGCTCAAACATGAAACATATTGAAGGATGTAAATACACGCTTGACAGGTACCACACAGGGTAACTTGCATGGCGTCAGCTCCCTGACTGGCCCGAGACCGCGGGAGTTGGCCGTGCGGAGGCATTTGATATTACGTGAGCTCGCTGAATTTACCTTCTCGTCAGTTATATGGTCTCGATAATTACAATCTATTTGCGTTATTATTGTTGTGATTTTAATGTAGTTTTCATGAAAAGACCAATAAAGCAGAAGCTTGGACTATGATTATGTTGAAATGGTTCACAGAATTTGTATAAATATTTTCAAAGTAAAGATTTTACGCGAAAAATCGGACGGTTTGTGCCAATATATTGTAGCAGCCGCACGAATTAACTCGACTGTGTGTGTGATCGTGAGCGTACGCTCGTCAGGTTGGCTGCTGCAAAGGCCTAAATATAGCAAGATGCCTAACAGGGGATAGGCCCAACCCGTTGCACCTTGTACTTACTACGCCACATGACGTGAGTGGATTATCATCTGCTGTGTATTTCTCTGGTATGCCCGTGAAGTGCCTACAAAGCATATCATATAGCAAGATGCCTAACACGGAGAAGACCAACCTGTTGTAGCGTGTATTTTCTACGCCACATAAAGTGGGTCGATCGTCATATGCAATGTAATCTCTTTGATTAGACAGAGGGCGGGTGCACGCCGCTGCCTCACTCTCCCGGTTCGTCGCCTCCTTGCACGGACAACGCCGGCCGTGCTATCGTCCGCCCGTCCTCCCGGACTCGAAACCACCTTTAACGACATGGACGGCGACCACGGGTCGACGCGGCACGCTGGATACGGAGACATGCCTCGTGGAATTGTGTCGCCGTTCCCGCGCCACGGCGAAGGCGGACGCGGTCGAGGAAAGACGTTTTTCATGAACCGTTTTTACCCCCCGCAACGATTTTGCGTATTAATATATAGATAGGTCCAGAGTTATAGTTAGTAATGTATATAGCGATGCAAATGACCGAAGAGCAAATATGGCCAGAGCATAATGTCTAATAACCAACTTGAACCCTCATTTTAACTCTTAATTAGTTCCTTTAATTTGTCTGGAGTTGCACAGATTGTTATTGTTTTGCTTTTAGAGCCTAAGTGAAATTAAATAAAAAATAGAGCCCCATGATAAGGATCTCAAGTCTTGCTGACAACAACACTATTGCAGATGTCACCAGGATGTTTTACATGAGTTACATGACATTCTATCTGATGTTATCAATTAAACTCTTTCATCCATCCACTCCTCAAATTAATTAAGCAGGTGTTTAATCAAGATTGGCCTGAGATAATCAAATGCATCCAGTTGTCTTATTTTGTTATCTGGACTGTAGGATAGTCTCCTCGTACAGACTTTCGGTTCAAATTCAGCCCTATTTTTTTTTATTGTATCATGAATCGGTTGGGAATAGCATCGAGTACAAAACTGCTACATATTATGATGTAAGTTATAACTACACATATGAAATCCATCTGATACAAACAAAGACATGGTATTAGTGGAAGAAGAAGTGAGAATATGAGATATATATAAAGAGAAAAGAAAGAGAAGGGATAAAGACAAAAATGAAGGGGGGGGGAAGAGATTAATAGACAGAGATTAGCTCAGTTGGATTTAAGAAGTTGGTGTTATAAACAGCCATATATTCCAATATATCAGGCAAATACAACATGAACTATTGAGGACAGTCAACAATTTGGATGTAAACCACATCTTATTGAAAGGTATCTAACAGTTTTCATTATACTATATTATCCCAGTCTTAGTAATTAATTTATTCCCCAACTGCAATGAGGTGCCATTTATCCCCATCCACATTTTCATAGATTGGTATACCAGAAAATTTAGACACCTTTGTACAATTTTCATTTTCTACCTCTAATGGTGATAGTTGAGTGTGATAGTTGCCATGGAGATATCGTATTGAAGATATTTTGGTGATTTAGGTATGAAATAGATTGGTTTGCACAAGGGCTATGCGTACCACAAAAGGGTGATAATCACTGTGATAATATTGTTATCTGGATAATTGAGTTAATTTGCATGTGTATTGACCAGAAGGGTTTTGTGCCTTTACGAAAGAGAATTATTTCTGTTTTTAACTCTTGTCTTGAATGGTAGCTGACATATGTAGTACCTTCAAAATAGAGAAAAAACTTAATTATAAACATTAGAACTTTGAAATAAAATTGATTATCAATGAACAAGTTTGATCAAACTTTTGGCTGGTACACAAATGTATATTTATGCATATGGACATAAAAAGATATATATTCAAAAATTGTTGTAAAGTACACTAAACTTCTGCATATTTTTTTTATTTGTTTGAATTTTGTTGACACTGCTGCTGTGGATACATAGCTACAGGATATTAATTACTCTTCTGTATTTTGTGACAATTTATACACTTTCTAACATTATTACAGAAATGATGATTATCATATACTTTTAATCTTAAAGTACTCCCATGCATCTATCAAACATGATAGAGTGAGAACATTTAGAGAAATTAGTCTTATTGTCTTGTAAGAATACAATAATTAGTCTTATTGTCTTGTAAGAATACAATAATTGTGCCTTTAAGATATTCTCTTAATTGATTAAATTGAGATGATTTGTAAGTTGCAGTTTTCTTTTTTTTTAAATATAAAACCCCCCAAAACAGGACAGAGGTGGGATTTTCGTTGTGTCCACTGGTAGTTAGTAGGGTGCTTTCGCAAACGCGACGGAAGGCAAAGACGACGGTAACGCAAGCGAAAAAATAAACAAACCAGAATTATCTCCGTCTTGTTGATTTCCACGACCGTACGCGGCCATGATAGTGTTCGTTCCCTAAACACAACGGGATAGCTGTATCACCGTTATTCTCCCCTCGTCTTTACTTCCGTCGCGTTTGCGAAAGTGCCCTAGTTATAGCAACTTCCAACCAAACACCGGAATGTGAGAAAAATATGTGATTTTTGCTTGAAGTGTAAATGCAGCTACTGTTTACTTGGGTCATGAACTGGTGAAATATTTACAAAGTTGAATCCTACACATCAAGATATACTCCTCTTCACTAGATCTGAAACAATCGGACAAAATATAGGCTAAAAAACTCTGTTGGAATCTTGAGTAAATATTTATAGCTAGAAAGAATATAACAGCTTTAGGCTAGATTAGCTTATCATGAAAATAAAACAACTGAACTGCTTTGATGAATGAGGTTGTCAGTTAGGAAGGAAGGGTGGATCAAAAAATGCATTAGACTAAGATCACCAAGATAAGGTATGAAAAGAATTATAAAAAAACACCCAACAAAAACTTGATCCATCCTAACTAGAAATTTTATGGTAATGCCTATGGCTTTTATCTGAAACCTCAAGTGGGCAGAATTTTATAATGGCGCAACCTTGTAGTTCACATGATATTTCAGCGAAAGTTGAATTCCCACAACCGCTGTAGGATCATTTTTGTGGGGGATTTTAAAGTAGATTTGTATGATTCATTTTGAAATGAAGAAAATCTTCTCATCCCTTTCCATTAGGAGGAGGGTGCTATAAATCCAGTCAAGATTATCATATATTGATTTTTAGAATCTTCTCCTTTTAATTCCACAAGTTGTGTTAATATGCTAATAGAAGTATTGGCATTATAGTCAGCTTGTGATGGTAAGGCAGCTTTTACTGAATGCATCCCTTCTATAGCTCATTCCCTCTGCTTTAGGTTTATGTTGTCATCAGAAGTTGAAGTCGAAGGGAGCTTGCTTAGTAGTGTATCTTGTTTCTCTTCAAAAGACACAACGATTGGTTGGAGGGCATCAATGATTGAATTTAGAGGCACCCCAGTATGAGTTTCCAAAGTTGAAAAAACAGTCGAACTCTCTTCGGATTAAAATTCTGACAGCCCTGTTTTGAGAGGATTTGTAACAGCCATTGCTCTCAAAACAAGAATGTCAAAATTCACAAGTCAGAAAGGAGATTTCTTGCTGTCTGTGCTCGGACAATTTCTCAGGTTTTATAATTCTGGGACCGTAATGGACTAGAACATAGACCCCGTTCTCATTCACTTCGTTGGAGCGGTCTAACTAAGACCCGTTACTCAGGAGCGGTTCTTAGGTGAGTGAGAACGGTCAAAGTGGTCCAGGAAGTGGACTTCTGGACCGCTCCAGAAGACCACCTCGGGAGGTGGTCTTGAGGAACGAGTCTTATTAAGAGCGGTTTGGAGCGCTCTAACGTGCAGTGTGAGCGGAAGCGTACTTTGAACGGAAGTGAGCTAGTGACGTTCCGCGAAACATGTAGTAAGGTACATACGCTTAGTATTCCGCGAAAAATTTACCCGCTGACTTGAGCTGCCATAGCAACAAGACCACTTTGACCCGTTCTCACTCACTTTGAAAGTGGTCTTAGTTAGACCGCTCCAGAGGAACGGGTCTTGAGGAACGGTTTGCGAGGTTCACACTCCGAGCAGTTTTTATGGCTCAAACCGCTCCACGAGTCAAAGTGGTCTTGTTGCTATGGCAGCTCAGGTCAGCGGGTAAATTTTTCGTGGAATACTAAGCGTATGTACCGTACTACATGTTTCGCCGCAACGTCACTAGACCACTTCCGTTCAAAGCGCTTCACACTGCACGTTAGAGCGCTCCAAACCGCTCTTAATAAGACCCGTTCCTCAAGACCACCTCCCGGTGGTCTTCTGAGCGGTCAGAAGTCCACTTCCTGGACCACTTTGACCATTCTCACTCACCTATGAACCGCTCCTGAGGAACGGGTCTTAGTTAGACCACTCCAACGAAGTGAATGAGAACGGGGTCTTTGACTCGTGGAGCGGTTTGAGCCATAAAAAAATGCTCGGAGTGTGAACCCTCGCAAACCGTTCCTCAAGACCCGTTCCTCTGGAGCGGTCTAACTACGACCACTTTCAAAGTGAGTGAGAACGGGGTCAAAGACAACTGTCAGCGCTGACCTACGACCTTTGCAGAGATTTGAAGAAAGAAAGAGCGCCATCTCCGATTTCTGTCTAATTGATTCAGTGATGTGATCTTGTTTGGTTTGTGTTCACCATGACCAGGTATGGAAAGACACTGAAAGATGTCCATTGCACAATTTTTCTTTTGCACCACCCAACCATCCAAATAAAAGAAGAAAAAAAGGAAAGGAAATTTTAGTCTTCCATTAATGGAATTGACAAGAGAGGTATTGATTTGCAAATGTAGCTTTTCTCACAATCCCCCTATAATCTGTCACCATTTGAAATTAACAAAGGAACAATTTGTTAACATACCATATCTAGCTTTCAAAATATCACGTGAAAGAAAACGAAAAGTCAAAAGCTCTTTAGGTCTAAGATCACTAATTTTAAACTGGAAGATGTAATCAATAAGTTAGTAATCAATGATTGTAGTAATTTGTTTCTTGAAACATCTCTAGCAACTGAGTTAGTTGCAAGTAATGTCCAGAATAAAGTTGGATGCATATATTTTTTTACACCATCCAATATATGCAATTAGTCGAATGTGATACTTTGTAATAAATGATTAAAAAGTGTAGAGTTCTCGATGGGAAATGCTGACAATGGTTAATGCCTGTTAAATGTGGTGGTATGCAGAAAAAAAGATATACATGAGGATAAATTTTAATAACCATTTCTTAACTACTAGTATTCCCAGATGTTCATAAGCAAGTAGTGAGTAGTGTATTTTATATGCTTGTTATCAAGTTGAATCCTTTTTATATTACATTTTTTAATTATTGAAGGAGTTCAAACCAGCTAATAAATGAAGCATGTTCTGTGGATCCCAATGACTCATTAAACGTTCTAAAAGAAGCCAGCAACTGATGATAAAAAGATGACTCTTGAGGATTTCACGGACACTAAATCATCAGTCTTTCAGGGAAATATTTCCAGCTCTACTGATCACGCGAGACGGTCCCAGACAACGGTCCCGCACCCGGTGCGGTCTAGCATCACGGAGAAGGAAATACCCCATGACGGTATTATCTCTGAAACCCAGATGGAGTTCTCATTGACTTTTGACTCTGACATTTTGCTCGACATTCCCTTCCTTCATTCAGCATGGGATGAAGTCAGCAGACATATCTTCATTATTATCTGCTGCCAATTTAATGTCACTTTCCATTTCTAGTTTAAATAACAATCACTTGGCATTGCTGCTGAAGGGTATTGCTTAATTAAAACTGTTTTTAATGCTGTGATCCAACTATGGGATGATACAGGGCTATGAAATATGTATTTTCGTTATTACCAGTTACTATTTTACAGGATACCCTAGCATCTAGATGCTGAAATATGTCATAAATTAACTGTAACAGCCAAATGAATATCCTCACTACTGGCATTATTTAGGATAAGTCAATGTATAGTTTCCAGTTATTTAGTAACTTGGAGGGAGGGGGCAAAGTTGTATCTTTTGTTTTACCAAGATGAGTAAAGAATGACATATCTTTTGTGTCATTTCATAAATTCTATGCCTGTGGTATATCATTAACATGGTTTTTATTTGATTTTATCCCTGGATACATTTTGAAAGAAAACTAAAATATTTGATTCAGTAAGAATATTATGGGCCTCATGGGAGAGAACAGGGCTCTAATTGTAACTAAGACCCCGTTCTCACTCACTTTGAAAGTGGTCTTAGTTAGACCGCTCCAGAGGAACGGGTCTTGAGGAACGGTTTGCGAGGGTTCACACTCCGAGCAGTTTTTTATGGCTCAAACCGCTCCACGAGTCAAAGTGGTCTTGTTGCTATGGCAGCTCAGGTCAGCGGGTAAATTTTTCGCGGAATACTAAGCGTATGTACCGTACTACATGTTTCGCACGCAACATCACTAGATCACTTCCGTTCAAAGTACGCTTCCGTTCACACTCGCACGTTAGAGCGCTCCAAACCGCTCTTAATAAGACCCGTTCCTCAAGACCACCTCCCGAGGTGGTCTTCTGGAGCGGTCCAGAAGTCCACTTCCTGGACCACTTTGACCGTTCTCACTCACCTAAGAACCGCTCCTGAGGAACGGGTCTTAGTTAGACCGCTCCAACGAAGTGAATGAGAACGGGGTCTAGGATACAAAGTACTTGGCAGTTAAACCAGGTATGATTTTTATTGTAACTGATAGTGTCTCGTTTATGATCCATTTTGAGGATTTTATACAATATTAAAAGAGTCATGAAAAAAGTACACTCACCCTATATTGACAAGCGACACCAGTATCAGAGATTGTTAGGTGTGATGTCTCATATTGACAACTGTTGACAATATAAAGGGATTGTTTGTAATATAATTTGACACTTCATAAAAAAACTAGTCGCGTTTGAAAAATGACTCTGAAATGTTAAACTAACAGTAGGTGAGGGTTTTAAAAACAGCTCTCTTATGAAAGATGATTAAGATAACATCTGTTTGACAATATTGATTGATTTTATACCTTTCAAAAATCTATGTAAATTACACTTCTCACAATATATTTGAAGAGATCATGCAGTAGTGTACTTTCCACAATAACAACAAATGGACATACATGTAGGTCTTCATATTTTCCATGTCTAAATGAATTTTAGAATTACTTGTGAGACCAAGAAGAACTAAAGTGTATGTAAAACTTTAACACCAGACTCTTTAATGTGCATGAAATGTTCGCAAATTTTGTGAGTGGTTCACATTCTTAAATTTTCATGCCACAAAATGAATGAATTACAACTGATGACTCAAAACTGAATTTTTTGCAATTTATGAAATTTTCTTGGAATGAAAGTTGCTGTGATGTACATCATCAGTGTTTCATGTCACAAACATTTCTGATTTTAAAGCACTGCTATTATTTCTACCATTTTCCCTTTGCTCGTGTGCAGTGCATGGAGACTACAGAGTATGAAGGTCCATTAACAAGGCGAGGTAATCAGCGTGCAATCTTTGTATATGCATGATGATTGCACGGGCTAGCTTTCACATTCAATTTGGAAGCATCATTTATAACCATGAGTGACCAACTGGTCTTCAGCATGCCTGTCTGTCACTCTACAGCCCATGCCCTAGCTGTTAGCCTCTTTAGCCTCATGACTCTATCTCTGGAACATACCCTTGTCGTTGTGGAATACATGACAGTATGTCAGAAAGTTTTAGAAACATTTCCTGGAAGCTGATAGATATAGACATGATACAAAATTAGATATTGAACTTCAATTCACATTAACCCCATGACTACCGAATCCTATCATTCCTAGGCTATGAGGTTTAAAAACAGAGAGCGCTTGGTTCCCAAAGGCAATGGATTGAATTTGAAACCAAAATCTTTGATTAATGTATGAAAATACTTTATTTCTGTCAGTGGAAGGCATAATGGCAAGACATTTTTATAACCATGTTCATTTTGTCATGATGTTGGGCATGCAGCTTTTCACTCTTCTTGTTATATAAAAAATATTAATACCGTACTAGTAAATCTACAAGGGATGTTTTTCATTGGAATTACCCTATGGAGCTAGCTGGCCCTCCCTGGGTCCTTTCCTCTTTCCCAGATATTAATATGACATAGGAAAGAAGACTAGGTACAAAATTATTTCCATGTTAAGTAGTCAAATGTACTTTATAAAAGAAATGTAGGCAGTATGGATAGAACAAAGTTGTCATTGTCCTGTCGCAATGCCTTAATTCAGTTCCCATCACTTTCGTCCTCCCGCTTCCCCTATTTACCCATCCCCCCATCCCAGTCCCTGTACAAAAAGAAGTGTAGAAATTCTAAAAGAACATGACAACACAAAATGGTAGTCTAAACACAGCACTTTTCTTGTTTATATGTACCCGGTCTAGGTCTATAGGATTCTTTACTCATTAGTCATTGGGTATGTTGAGATAATGAAAATGTTTACACAGCAGTTGGCTCCCAAATTAGCATGGAAAGAGTTCCTTGAAAAGTTCACATTTGCTTATGCTGCAGTGGGAATTAACCTGGCCTATATTTTAGATCACATTTTAGTTTGTGTTTAGAGACATGAAAGAAACTAGGGTAAGTGCTATAAAAATTCATCTATATTTACTATTTAGAAATATATGTATGTGGAAACATTTCAATGAAAACACTGATCCGTTTGTTCTAACTCACATGGACTTTAATAAATGTTGTGCTCTCAACCTTACTCGTAACTAGAGAGGGAATTAAAAATGTAACCACAGCCAAACCTGTCTTAGTGGCCACCTCTCTATAAAGGCCACCTGTCTATAGCGGTCATTCATTTTGTCTCCCTCTAGGAAGAAATGTGTGTGGTAGAACCTGTCTACAGTGACCACTCTCTCTGTTACACTTAGGCAGCCTTTAAGTTTATAGACAGATTTGACTGTACTCACTCTAGTGTTAACTTTTTATTTACCGGTATACAGGATATTCACTTTGTAAAATGTGTATTTCTATAGGATATTTCAAATCCAGGATTTAGAGCTTCAAACCTTTCTATCTATTGTCCCGCATGATATTTTTGTTTAGGCATGACAAAATGATCTCCCAGTGCCCTCATTATTTTTTACTCAAAGTCCCTTGGGGCAAAGGAAGCAATGATGATCATGAAATTGAAAAATATCAGGTGTCATTTTCTTAGCCATGCTGCCTCGCGGTAACTAAAGACAGGGCTGTGATTAGTGTGTATATAGATAGTCTGAAATCATGAAGGCTCTCTCTGACAAATCTTCTCCCTGCTTGTTTTGGGTGATGTGCTAGGGGGAAAATGCTAATCCTCAACACTATATGCACAAGTTTATGGAAATATATGTACTGTCATACTCATACATGACTTTTAAAAGCAGTGTTGTGCTGGCGAGATCTGAGTTATTGCTAAGACGGTAAAAATAAATATTGTACAGAACATTAAATAATAAGCCCTATACAGACTTCTGAAAATTTATTTTCTCTGGGTTTTTTTGCCTGGATTTACATTATATTATATTACATTATATTACACTAGCAGGACCCGCGGAAAATCCGCGGGATTCTAGGGGGTGTAAATAGATACCGGTATATAAATTAAAAACACCAAGAACTGTATTTGCAAATTAGAGGAAACCATAAGTTCCCCACTCAACTTTATTTGCCATTTAGAGGATACCATAAGTTCCCGATAAGGCGTTGCACGGCGTGCGCCCCATGAAGCTCAGGGGTTTTAGGCATATACGGTCAGATGAGCCTCGATCCAGGGGCCATCCTTAGAGCTTTTGGTGGGGTCCAGGGGGCAGAGCCCCCGGAAGCTCAGGGTTTTAGGTATTTAATTACGGTCAGATGAGCATCCAGGGGCCCTCCTTAGGGCCCTTGGTGGGGTCCAGGCGGAGCCCCCGTAAGCTCAAGAGTTTTAGGCAGTTTTTACGGTCAGATGAGCATATTTTGATACTTCATTTTGTGACACTGGCAGTTGAGAAAAAATCCGGGAAAATCATATCATTTTAGCAACATTTGTATATTACTGGTATCCAATAAGAAATTAACCACGTTTGAATTTTATTTGGGGGTAACTGTCCCCCATCAGTACGCCAGTGTTCAGGGGCTCATAACTTTTCACTCCTATAATAAAAAAACACACGCTTTCCATCCTCTCACAATATTTCCACGATATGCGCATAACGCTATTATAAAATCCTCCATTAATTGTTAAATATAGGGGCCTGAGGAATGTTTAAGAAGTTTAATTCCTGTTTACTCTCCTTTTCTTTGAATGGAATGTAATTTTTATGTGATTCAATTCATTTTTTATTTTATTTTTGGTTAAAAAATACAAACCATTTTTACTCCTTTACTCCTTTTTTTTTTTTTGGTGGGGCTTTTTTGGGGGCGAAAATACGTTTGCCCCCCACACTTCCGCGCCCCTGCACTTGGGTATGAAAAATATACCCACAAACAGGTTTTCACACCCCCTTCCACTTTCCCTCCTCCTCCCCATAAACCAACACACAATTTTACACATGCATATATAGGACGTTTACACATCTACCTTGCCACAAATATTCAGTTTAACACTATATAGCAGAGAGGGGATGAGAGACAGAGGTAGGGGAAATGGAAGCGAGGGAGGGGGAGAAATGGAAGGAATAGAGAGAGAGAAAGAGGATGAAGAAAGAGAGGAGGAAAGAAGTATACTGTATGTATGAACATGAATGATAACTAGATATGTAATACTTGTTAATAACAAGTATAGGTGGGCTGTTCCAAGTGCATGCCACACATGTTTAGTGACATACTAAGTAGTTAATATAACATTGGCATGATTTGACCTTATTTTTGAGATAATCCTCTTATTCAGGTCTATTAGTGTGCCAAATTTCTAGTCTATACGATGCATGGTTTTAGAGAAACCATGTACAGTATATTTGACCTTTGACCCTCAAATCTAAATATCAAAATTAAATATGCATTTTGTAGATTTTGTTTTTTATAAGAAATCATATCTCCGACTCATACTATATCCAACTATGAATAAAAAATTAATACACGACAAGGACTCAGATTTCCCGTAAGGTTGTACTCAAACGATTGACATATTTCTCCCATAGATATAACACGCAAAATTAGGCATTTTATTACATTGTTTGTGATAGTATATGATAATATGTTATAATAGTCGAAGAAGATCATAAAATCAAATTCAAAACGACGGCAAAAAAAAAAAAAAAATTGACCCACCAGGAATCGAACTTGGGTCGCCGGAATGGGAGGCAAGTGCTATGACCACTATACCAAAATAATCCCCATAGACATTACACGTGAACGGAAAATGGAATTCTCAAATCCCACTTTGCAAGTGAAATATGAGCATGATCCCGGCATCTGATCGAAAAATAAAGGGCACACTTGTGATAGCTTATTGTCTCAGCTACAACATACTCGAAGCTCAGCAAAACTAAAAGTAAAACGACGGAGATATTGCTCAAACAAGACTGGAATGTAGAATGAAGATTTCAGAAAAAGTCATGTCCCATAGAGAATACACGCAAAATGTAAGAAAATTGACATGCCTCCTTTAATCGCAAAATACGCCATGATGCCTTTGTCAAAATGAAAAATCGTGAAAACTGCATTTGTAGAAAATTGTCTCAGCTAGAACATATCAAAATTTGGAAGAAAATCGATCAATATTTACAGAGATACAATCAATTTTCCAAAAATATGCTGACGTCATAATATGCAAATTGAAATTTTGAGTTCGGAGGCCATTATGATGACGTCATGAGTTAATTGAGGGTCAAATGAGACATGAAATCATATCTCCGACTCATAATCTATCCAAATATGAAATAAAAGTTGGAGTTCCCATCCATTCTGAAGAGTTACAATGAATTTTGTATAGGCATGTTTTTGCCATATATGCTATGTATTACAAGAGCTCGCGCGCACATTTATCTTGAATGGACGCTCATCTTCTTATTAATGGTCATAAAGAGATAAACATGGTATCAAATTGTTCGAAAAATATGGGAAATATCATGAAGGAAAAAAATGGCGATTCTATGTTGTGTAATGGTGTACGCGCGAAAACGCGCATGTGCGTGTGCGCGATTTTTTATAAAATGCTTAAAATGGCCTAAAACGTATGCAAAATGAATTTGAGACGATTAAGAACATTTTAAATTTTGCGCGCGCTAACGCACGGACGACGCATGCGCGTTTTGACCTGAAATTGACCGGACGGATATTGACCTTGATCATGATAAATATGAATGAAAACGACTTTTCGTTATGAAGATATGATCATGAGTAGATTTTCAGAAAATTTTACAAAATGGCGCCTAGATGACGTCATCAGTCAAGGTCAAGGTTGAAAACGTTATTTTGATTTTTTCATATGCCTATACATATGTATGCTAAATTTCAAGGCATTTGATCTAGCCATTTTCAAGTTATCTTGCTAACAAAAAAGTGATTGGAAATAAGAAAAATAAATAAATAATAATAATAAATAAATAAAGGCAATTCTAACGAAAACATAAGGTGGTCTGTATTATATACAGCCCACCTGAATAGTACAGAAAGTGGAAGAGTGAGAATTAGAGAGTGATACATAGAGAGCGACATTGGAGAGATAAATAGAAAGAGAAAGAGAGAGGTGAAAAGAAAGAAAGAAAATTTAGTTTTATTTTGTATTGCTATTTTCTTATTTTATGTGCGAATTATAATTACTTTGCTTCAGCAACAACAAAAAATATTTGATGGACACAAATTCACTCAAACACTCATAAGCAAGTACCATCAATCATCACATACACATCATCTTGTTATTGATAGCTGAGTTATGTATGAAGGGTATATACAATAAATTTAGGTGTATAATGAAAATTTAACGACACAGTCATAGAAGTATATGTTTTAGTTTATTAAATAATGTTTGTATACTGTTATTATCAAACAGTATGATACATCATACATGTATATGAAAACATTAAACAATACTTTGGAAAAGCAAGAAATAGGCTGAGTATTATAATAATTGTTAAAAGTAGACATAAATAACAATTATCATTATCATGATGGTTTTTACTATGTTTAATTACATTTTTAATAAGTCAACAGTAATGATAGTTATATGCAGCTGCATAATGCACAGGTAGTTCTGGTCGTAAGATTGAATTGTCATCTCAATCGCATTTGTCCTATGAAGAACTTGAACTATATCTCCTTGCAGAGTAAGGTGATTCTTGACTTGTAGTTGGTGTTGACTGAAGGTCAGCTTGGAGCATTGGCATTGCAGGTTCTGGGTATTTTGTGTAATGGGTCGCGTTTATCGACCAAATTTTTGCCTAGAATCAGCGTTTTCAAACGTCTTTCAGGCAAATTTTTAAGGCGATAAACGCAAAGCCCTATTTCAAACGTCTTTAGATATGGGCATATTGTAACGCCGAAAAAGGTGCGTTTTGAATGTGACATACAGCCAGAATCACGTTTATGAGACACGATAAACGCAAAGCTGTTTTGAACCCCACATACAAATCGGACCTTCCCATATAGCTCTATGGACCTTCCCAGGCTAATCCACTTCCAGGGTCAAACGGCGCAAAGCAGCTGCGCAGAGACACGGCCTTTATTTTGAATCGTGAAGAGACGATAAACGCGACATCCCGAGAATCACGTTCGTATAGTGGGGTTCGATAGTGGGGTTCGATATGTACATATCTGATGGCAAGACCCGATAAACGCACTCATGGTCATGCGAAAAATTTGAAGTACTTGGCATCGCCCTTGACGTTGGGTTGCTAGTTGTTGGTGTTGAAGTCTTGGAGGACTGTAAATGAAATGAATGAAAAATAACAATACACAAATTATTGAACTATATAAACAGCACATAAATATTTTTTTCTTCAGTTTACATGATATGATGATATGACCCTACCCAATTCAAAATCAGAGGCTAACGAACGAAAGAGACAGAAATTTTGGTCTAGGGCCGCCAAGCATTTCAGCGGCCGTCAGAAATCAGAACTACAGAGTACAGAGTAGTACAGTACATAATTGAGTCATAACTTTATAAGGCATTAAAGGCATCGTTTAGATGCACAGGCCAGCACTACGTGTTATCAGTGTCTGTGATATGGTGTAATATAGAAGCCCTAAAAAAAAATCACGCTTCAAAACGATCAAGAAGTGCCTCAAAAAAGTTAAAATCTTTGAGTGACCAATTTTACCATACTCGTTTTCCCCAATAGACTGTAGTGTTATAATAAAAACCGTTCTGAAAGCGCAAAATTTGGTTTTGATTTCCAATCATAAATATCTTGATAATCAGACAGGCGATCGGCTTGTAAAAGTCATGGGATGGGGTTCCTGACCTGACTGACCTAAGGCTAAAGCCTAAACTAAAGGTTTATAATTATCATTGCAGCATGAGCTAAATCCAGGATTTTGTTTCAGAATCTGAGATCGCGGATCCCTATAAAAAGTATAAGGGATAAAAGTAAACTAAAGATGTGAGGGCCACTAACAATACACAAAGACCTCATGCATGCATGTTTCAACTTTAGAAATAGACCATACCACCAACAACAAACACGCCAAGCCCAAGGCCAGTGAGCTGAGCTAGTACGTGCATGCATGTTTACTATTCAGAGTCTACTAACCTGCTAACACGACCAACCACCACACACAGCACAGTGCAGCAGCGTCAACGCGTCATAGCGCATGCATCTAAATTTGTCTTAAGAAATGTTGACAACGTCAACAATACTCATTAATTTGTATAGAATGCAATTGATTTTGGAGTGTGTGAACTTACTGTTTACGAATTCTGCATCAACACTCAGTGCCCGTAATAGATGAAGTAGAGTTTAAAATGTGAGTCGATGTGATGAATCTCCGAAGGCGAAGTCGCAAAGGAACGATATGGATATAGCTAGCTATATTGGTTGCCAATTACACTATTGAAACTTATTTTGTTACTTTTTGCGTATATTCAATATAATCAGGATTATACAAATATATTAATAAATATTTCATTAAAATGTCATGTATTTGCTAAACATTTCAAATAAAAAACAAAAAACAAAATTTGTATTGCTGATTTTGGCAGACAATATTAATAGATCGAGGTCGGACGGTGCAGCTCAAAAGTATAAGCTAGGTCGTTGCTTTTGCGTGATTGTATATCTCCATTTTATCAAATTGTTATTGACTGTATAAACAGAATAAAAACAAAATCGTAATTTTTTGAATATTTTTTGTTAGAATAATATCAAATTAGAATAAAAACAATTTTTTAGGGCGATGGATTGAAACAGTTCGAGGCTCATGCATGCATGCAACAGGTCATGCATAATATTCATGAGCGTGTTACATCGTTTTTTTACGATTTCCTGGTCGATGGCGGGACAGCATGGGTAAAGACCCGGCCGTTGCCATGTAGAAAAAAATTCCTCGTCCCCCGGGTCGGGTCCCGTCCCCCCTCGACCCGTCGTCCGGGAGGAGATAGCTCTACCGACGTCGAGCCCGGACCCTCGTTAAGTGACGCAGATCGACGCGTTTCGACGCGAAATACGTCATCGGACCGCCCACAATCGGACCCATGGAGCTTGTCGTATTATTATTATAGATTAGTTACATATTATGTGTGCTGTATTCTGAATGAATGTATAATTAGTATAATTAGCTGTGTTATGTGCTTTAAAATGTTCCATAACTTTAACATGTTTTAAAATGGAATTGTAATTGTTCATCCATAAAGAAAATGAGATAATAAATTAATGAAGGCATTCAAAGATGCTAAAAATGTCTTTTATGGCTTTTAAATAGATAATCTATATTTTCAAGTTTGTTACTATTTGCCCTTTTTTGTCTCATTTTGTCCCATTTTGTCTTTTGTAAACCTCCTCTCTGGCTGTCACCGCCTCCCACATTTCAAATTGCCTCCTTGACCTTGATCATACCTAGCAAGGTTTGCAGGTATAGAAATAATGCAGGTGAAAGAAATGATATTTCAATCTTCAAATGACTGTGCAGTGATCTGCAGTCATTCAATTAATATGATTGCTGTCACCACATTCTCATGCTTGACATTTTAGATTTTTCAGCAGATCTATTACTTAGTTTTCTGCTGAGAATATCAACAATGATATGTATATTTGTTACCAGAATGATCATTTAAAAGAACTTAAAGAGATTAGTGTGGTAAATCAATGAAGAAATTATTATTATGTTGTTAAAGACTTAATGATATATTCCTTGTTAAATGTGAAGAAAGAAATGGAGTAAAGAGAGGAAATAATATTAAAAGTGCTGCATTAAAACTTAAGTGATTAAATATATTTTTTGTTAACAAGTTTTAACTGTTAAGAATTATCTTGTCAGGAATAGGTCCATTCTATGTTTGTCGAAATATCTTTATTTCCAGCACTGCTACTTTTGAAATGTGTTACGAATTTGGCAAAACATGGAAACAGAGCCAATAAATCAGGTTTTGTACTAACCACAAATAAACAACCTTGTATAAGAGGGCATTACTCTGATTGTGATGTGTATCAAGTTTTTAATGAAAATATATCCAAATTAAAAACAAATTTGTACTTAAATATCCCATATTCAGATGAATCAATTACTCATACATGTGACACTTCTCAATTTGGGGTTCAAGTGGAGACATCATACATGATTTATTAGACATTATAGGAGCTCCTTCAGCCCGAAATTGTTGAGCTCGTTGAGCGGTCTCCTCAGAAGGCATATCAAATCTGACTTCATTGGATTGGTATGTTCACCTCGTATTTACTTTTCTGGGAGGACATCTATAAATTTTATGATCGGAACAGGTAGTTGGAATGACTGGCTGTGACCCTTGTGCCTCTGTCTTGATTAGCAGGCCAGTTAGATATAAAATATGGTTTCATGCAACACCCATCCCATGATTCGAGTTGACGACTTATCTTCTTTCTTTCGAGTTTAGAAGGACTTATCTTATCCCTTGTAAGTGAAAGAGGCATTCAAACATAAACGTGCAATAAAAAAATGTTGTATGAAAGAGAGTGATTTGGGAGGGAAGTGCACTTTTGTGTAGGCCTACAGTTCTTATACTAAAGGAAGTCCCATAGCAAAACATCTCTATTTTTTCTTTAGTTTTTTGTACAAAACAACGCATGAACCATTTCAATATACCATACTTCCTCTATGTAACATTCATACAAGAAAATAAAATCGCTCTATCCTGTTAATAATTTCCATACATCTTGAAAACTTTATAAAATAAATATAACCTTGTTCTACAAGTGGAGGATCTGAAACAACATGAAACTAACCAACCCATAATTATTATTCAGTATATGAACAAGAAACCAAATTTAATACATTCAGACCTTCCAGTTTGATGGAGTCGAGTTCAATTTTATGCTGTAATCATTTAGTTTTTTATTAGTCTGGAAATGAAAAGTTGTTGACCTAAATAAGGTTCATGAAGTTTTTCAGTTCTTGTTGTTGTTTTGTTTTGTAGCTTCTTTTTGGCTTTTTCTCAGCTCTGAAAGAGAAAGAAATCACAAAAATTGTATGAAAAACTGAATGTGTGAAATTAAGTTAAATTTAATTTTTCTGTTTGGGTTAAAGAAAGGTTGTCAACTCAGCCCTGTTCTGGCTATTTGTTGCAAGTAATATAGGCCTAGGTGCAACCTGAAATGAAGAAAAACCAACTCTTGAATAAACTTTTTTTCTCTGAATTGTTACTGAAATCATTTGTAGATTACATTATAATCCTATTAAAATTCAGAATATTCTTCAATATTTCATGATAAAGCATAAAACAATGGGAGGAAAACTTTTCTTTAGAGTGGTTCACTATTTTGCAGGACAATTAGCTCTGATATACAGTTTTCAGATAAGCACAACTGCTGTCTGGAGATAACGCATAAGAGCAATTCTGTCTTTCTGAACAAACATAGAAGTTCCTGGCTGAAAACTGTGAACTGCTGAAGTTCTGAGTCCGCAAAATATGTTTACCAATCTGAGAGAGAGAGAGGGAGAGGGGTCTCTGAAAGAGACTACTCCCTTGCTCCTGATTTCTCAGACTTCTACTCAGTTTTTTTTCTTCCTGTTTGTTGGATGAAGAAAGGACTACAAATCTGTCGTCAAGCTCGTAACTGGGCTCCAATCTCAACCAAACTGGTATCCACAGGTTATACTGGTCAACAGATATATCATCGGGTTTAGATAGCTAGAATGTTGGTCCTGCTATCTGAAAATGTGTCCCTAGGTGTACTTTATATATCTATTGATGATTTGTACCACATTATGCCTCTTTTGATTATCGTTGATTACGAAACTAGAAGTCTACAAGAAGTATTGTTATTTCTAGTGTAAATGCAAGCTCTTTTTCACTTTATACTTGTTGTTTCTTTGTTGATTATAATGGTGAACCTCGACTATGTATCAAGAAACCTATAGTGTTTCTCGAAAAATCTACCAATACACACTTGATGGGTGAGATAGGACATGTTTCAGGTGGACAATAATTCCTTTTACAGAAATTGGAAGGCTGGACTAAATAGTGGGCTTTTAAAAGTAATTTTTAAATCAAGAAATGTTTGGAATGCGATTTAATCCTGCCATTTCTCTCCCCTTGAATGTTGATTTCATGAGTCATATGTCATCACAATTTATGTGGTGGGGTAAATTGGAGAGTTATTAAAATTTGAATATAATGAAGAGAAAACCTAGTATTTTGGTCAATTCGTGGACAAAGTTGCAATTTATGACCTGTTAACATGGTCATAGTTTCAGAGAAGTTGGGGGAAGGTTGGGGGGGGGGGAGAGAATAATGTTGATGTCTTTCACGTATATCTCTTCAGAGCCAGAATGGCTTTAATAAATAATATCACTCTGTGATTAAGTAAACGTGTTAGCGCCCTTCTGGCTCCAAACAGATGATGTGAGAATCAGCTCATATTAAAATGAGAAGTGCGCTCAGATGTTTTAAGTACTGCATTCAGTCAAATTTGTTATTCTTTACATCTTCAGTTCAAACAGTACTTTTTTGGGGGGGGGTTGGGTGATGAGTGAGCATGATAGATTCCTGAACAGATTCCAAGAAAAGTTGTATTTGATTGTTTTTGACAAGACATAAGTGATTTAATTCACACCCGGAAGTAATTCATTGACCAGCATTTCCTTCCTGAATGCATTTAGGCTCCCAAAAATAAATGAGGGTGATGTAGTCATTAGAGGGAAAACACAAAGCATATTGATACTATTGTTATTCCACTTGCATAGTTTTAACTCTTTTTTTTCTTCATGCTTTTGATCTTTTGTTTTATGTTAGTGGTGATAACTTACTAGAAAGGGTTGGAATATTTTGAAACCAAAGTTTTGCCTCTTCTATCTTTACCTCTTTTTAGTTATATTTCAACATAATACATGTAGGTAAATAGGACATTCAGATCAACGCAGCTCTTCTGTGCAACTTTAACTTAATATCTTTATTGTTCTCTCAGAACAGAAGGTCTGAATTAATAGACTAATTACTGCCAGCAAATGTTCTGATACCAATACAGTGAAACAATTCAATAGGGGTTTTCAGACAAGAGGATAATGACCCTAGGTAGGGATTATGCTCAAAAAGTCAGACAGCACCATTCTTTTGAACCATACTTTGCCTTATTATCTATCATACACCCTATATTCAGCGCTTGAATGGACTAATCCAAAGTCTGGCCAGTGCCTTTGTTTTCCAATCATTTGAGGCTGGCCAGCTCCATTGAGAAATAGGGGGTGAGATCAATGTATGTCTATTATGTGAGGAGGGGATAATCCTGTGGAGAACAAAAGAGATGTCCCATTGTTCACAGGAGATAAGCTGATAGTGCCACTCATGTTTATATTGTGATGAATAGCAACACAGCTGTGGCTTTCTTTGAAGTCTTAGGTGAGGTGAAAAATCACTTGTAAGTCCACCCAATAGACTTCCTGTCCAGGTATTGATTATAGGGTGTAATCGCAACATACTTGAAACCAAGAGTGGGCTGTTTTTGTGATCATCGAGGACACTTACACCCTTCTCTAAAAATCAATTGCATTGATCATTTGTTTTTTAATAAGAAGGTGATGAAGATATCCAAATATGTGAATGTGGTATAAACACCTACATGTATTGATGAATCATATTTTAGCAACTTTTCTTTTCATCTTTGATCTTGCTTTCAGAGCGACAAGCTGTGAGACAGAGGTATTGCCATGGAGTAACTGAGACCCAGACAGCTTGTATAAGGTGAGTTTTAATTTTGGGGAAGTAGTTTTAATTGATATAAAGTTCCTTTTTTTTTTTTTTATTGTTTTTATATTTGTTTTATCTTGTTTTTTGCTTGTTTATTTTGTGGTTGGGTTATATGTTGAATTCAATAGAATATCATTCACATCTTGGCCATAAGGCCTAAAATAAAAACTTGTTGTATTGCCCTTTGCGACCGACCCAAAAATCTGAAAATCTACGGTCGGCATTTTAAGTCTCAAATCGAGCTCTCAATTGGTAGTAATTCCGTGCTGTCCGCCCGTGAATTAAATGCCGCGCATGCGCAGTGTTGAAAACCAACCTCGTCAGCTGGGAAGCACAGAGTGTTGTCTCAACACAAGTCATTGCAAACCATGGATTATTATGAGGTGAAAAGATATGAATGGAATGATGATGCTGAAACACATGTATTAAAGCAATAAAAAACTGAGAAATATCAGCCAAAAGAGGGCAGGGAAAAAAACGAAAAACAAAACATTCAAAACTGAAAAATATCGGCCCACAGATGGCGACAAAAAAAAAGTTTTAAAAAAATAAAAACTTTTCCGACCGACCGACCCATGTTTTGGCACCTAAAGGGCAATACAACAAGTTTTTTTTTTAGGCCTAATGCCCATGCATGTGCTTATCACAAAGAGATAATAACAAAGCAGAAGTTTATTAAGACATTTAGATTATGCATCACAAAGACTGCATGATAAACCCTTTACACAGGATTATGTACATAGGATTATGTACATAGGCTTATGTGTAGGACTTCTTGTAGCAGACTCATAATACATCCGTTATATGGGATTATGCCAGTATGAAAAAGAAATGTGAGAGAATTTTCCGCACTACTATTACGAAGCATCCTTTATTGACAAAACACACATGTCACATTTGGCTCGACACTGGGAGACGGAAATTTGATTATATTGCGCTGTCAGAAGGAATTAAAAACTACCTGTTCATGAATAATTGTGATAGAGGTATTTAGGCTTAACAGTACATGGATGTTATTTAAATAGAAGGTTGAGTTCTGGGAAGAGGTGAAAAATAATTTGTGAGCATTATCATTGTTATTATGCAAGTGTGAAAGAACATCAGATAAAAAAATGTTCCCTGAAAAGCAGGGCTCTTCAAATGCCTTCACATTCTAAATATGGCATGTAACAGCATACAAATCGGGACAGATTTTTGTGCCACATGTTTGTGTAGTCCCTTATACATCTTTCTGTGTAAAGTGCATGTTACTTTACCAAGGCTGGGCCAAATTTCTTATCATTTTGATGATTCCAGAACCTTCCAATACTTATAAGCTAGATGATCAACCTGCTAGATGATCAACCTTTTCTGATCGATTCCACACCGTTTCTTTCACAATGCAATCACATTTTGGACCCCATGGAAGAACAGGACCATTTTGAAAATGGTCCTGAAATGGGCTATCCAACCGTTTATCTATAATTATGTAACACATTTACTTACTTTCTTATCATTTGAAATGTGTTTTATATGTATGTTTTTTAAAACTTGTATGTATATTTGAATTTCGGAAATAAAAACAAACAAACAAACATGACCAGAAATCAACTTTATCTTTAAGAGAGCACTCGAGCTTACCTGTAGGTGTATTAAAACATAAACATATGTTGTTGAAACAGCATATAAATGTAGAATGATAGATTGAGAGGTTACTTAATTTAGGATTGAATCACTGTCATTTAATCCCCCATTACTCTGGCATCTCTGTGATTATTTTTGGGACTTTGTTTCCTGATACAAAAAACATAGCAAGATATTTATTAGGAGGACATTGTGATGATTCTAGTATTGTTGAACAACACCATTCCTTGTTATTCACTTCCTTCATTTTTGAGCAGCTTGTGTAGAAAAATGATGCCATGATTGCCATCAATCTGTAATTTTGACTTTGCCAATGCAAGTTATCTCACAGAGGGCTCATAAAACATGTGTATGTGTACATTATATCTGAGAGTGTATTTTGATACAATATGAAAGAAAATAGGCTAAATAGCCCTGGCTTTGGTTCCCAGTTGGGACATTTGGGTTAGATGAAAGAGTCAACTCTTACTTTCAGTATTACTAATGGACTTGGTAATGGACTCTTAATCCCTTTTATCATAAGAATGCTTCTCTTACATGTATGTTCTTCCTTTCCCCCGGCTCAAAATGGGATGGATGCATATGTTTTACATTCTGAATAGAATGTACCAGTAACTATACTTTCATCCACTCAACTTCTCTAGTCCGAGACTCCTTGATTGTCTAAAAAATGCATAGTTTTTTAATGATTGGATATTGTATGATTCATTATTTTGAAAGTAACTAAAATTGATTAGTTCAAAATTCAAGATGAGGCTCAATTTGTAAAATTCAAGATGAGGCTCAATTTGTAAATTTCTGAAGAGAAATCCTCCCCTATTAGACCCATGCGTAGTTCTGTTGAAAAACCGACATGAGGATATTACTGTGCCAAATTGGAAGCCTCGTCTACATTTCTTGCCGAAGATAGTTTTGTCTACATGACTCTATACCTTTGGTTTGAGAATCAAATTTATTTATAAAAATGGTTACAAAGGAGGCGAGTTGGCTCAGTCGGTAAAGCGTCTGCCTGTCGGACTAAAGATCTGGGGTTCGAATCCAACCCGAGCGGATGACTGATGCCCGTTGTGTGTTAACGTGCCCCTCCCCCTGTGTCATAGACGCAGGCCATGTTAAGTGGAAAACACCCCGTCCCTCAGATAGGACGTTAAATGGAGGCCCCGTGTAGAGGAGAGTCACCACCTTTGCACGTTAAGAACCCACTGCACTATTCGTATAAAAGTAGGGGGAAACCCCGGTGTAGTGGTCTACCTGCAAACCTCCAGTCAGTTATACCGGGAGGAGAGACCGGAGGGTTACAGTGATTCAGTTCGCTTTTCGCCTCCCAGGCACAGGTGACGCCAAATACTTAATAATAAAGTATGCATCAAATTCTGTTATACTGATGCAAACATCATGTCAGTGCCTTGCTCTAACAAGGAATAAAGTCAAGTCACTTTACACAGAGATATAAATAGAACGTATAGTAGTTCATTCAAACTGTCAACAGTGTGTGTGTGTGTGTGTGTATTGGGTTTTTACAGACGTGTATCAATCAGATACAGTATGATTATTTACGTCTGGGGACTTACCTTTAACGTCACCATCCCCTTATACTGATTAATATGCTTCTTTTTATATCAACATCTATCTGTCTCCTGTTGCTTTAACTGCCCGTTACCTCAATAGATTGTTATAATAGATCCTCTTTAATGCAGTTGCCAATTTAAATTGAGGTATAGAAATCAATTTGCAGTAATCCTTTGCCTCCCAAAATAGAGCAAATTGAGCAAATATTTCAACAATGATTCCATCTATGTCATCTACATTATAGTTAAACCCCCTTGTGTTGAAGGTGAATTGTCTGACCGAAAATCCTTGAAACTCATCCAGAAAATGAAAAGATTTTTCCAACGAATAACAGGAAGCTACAAAAGTGATTTGACAAATTGCTTTAATTTTGGTGCAGATTGAACCTTTTTATTAAATGTATCTGTTAAGAGCCTGGCTTGATGGTACTTTAAAGATTATCAAGATAGGGACAGCTCTATCCTGGCATCAATAGTACTTTATACTGATAAATTACAAGGAAGGGGGGAATGGATTGAGAAAGACACATTAATCATGAAGAGTAGATTGTGAGTGAGTTTTATGGGTGTGGCATCATTTTGTTAGGACTATTAGAAGTTTGCTGAGATGATGGTTGGGATCCTGCTCTCTTCTTGCAGAGGAATGGAAATCCACTCTTCGGAGTTATATCGAGGATCACTTTTCTAGAGTGGAATTCACTCCAAGGTAGTGAGTGGTCTGGTCGCTCGCCTTAGAGTGGATTCCTACTCCAATGAAATGATCCCTAATATGACTCCCAAAAAGTCAGTTATCAAGGATTTATTTCAAACTCTAAAAATCTGAACTACATTATGTAGTGTAAAATTGCAGATGGTTTTTTTTTTAAAGATCAGGAAGGTGTGAAAATGCCTTGCAGGGATTCGATGTCAGTTCCGGAGGAAGGTTTTATAATGCTATGGACTGACAGCTTCTTTATCAAGCCAAGATGGCTGCACAGGATCTTCTTGTTATCTTGTTTCTTCTTTTAAAAAATTGATGTGGCCTTCAGACTTGAAGGGATATTTTAAGATTTCTAGAACCCTCTGAAAGATGAGGAATATTGAAAAAGGGTGTGTGTATGTGCATGTAGAGTGGACTTGCAGTTATGGATGCATTATTTAGGGTAATTCAAGTTCCCAAATTTTAACAAAACATAAAAAACACTAAGATTTATACAGTCATGATTTTAAACAGCAGCAATGAACCACAGTTTACAATTAATTATTAACTTTCTTTTTGATAAAAAATATAGAAAAATGGCAAGTAATGAAGATTTCAGGGTTTAAACCTCATGAGGGATCTCTTCCAGAGTCATTTCCATGAAGAATTTTGCACTGAAATTTGAGGAAGTGTAAAAAACAAACAAAGGGGAGGGGGTATTTTGCTACTTCTACATATTTTTTTTCAGAGTATTCTCAAAGGTTTTATAGGAAGTGCAATATACATTTCAGCATCAAATATTCTCTAAAAATAGTTTTGTTTCTCATTTCACCTCTCTCTGGATACACTGTACATGTTCCTAAAAATGGAGCAAGGATAAAGTTGATATTGTATGTAATATTTGACATTGGTGGGCCTATTACTAGCATAGCGATCCTCCTCTATTAGACCCATGTGGAGTTCTGTTGAAAAACCGACATGACAATATTATCTGCTGTTATGGATCTCATCACCAAACAGGAATGTGTTCACACTCAAATTTAGAAGTGTATGTATTGTGTTTCTTTGCCTTTTTAAACTTATTAATTAGTAAGGGTGAAAAGGTGTACAAAATAGCACTTATTAATGATTTTTTAAAAATAAAGATGGACCCTGATTGGATGAAAAGCAATGTGAATATTGTCATAAATCTCGGCTTGGACTACTTATATTTAATACCCTCTGTATTAAAGTGATTATTTGTTTTGATAGTTCTAAAGGCCTGTATTTGAAGCTGGCAAAGTCATTTCGTCCCTATTTTCACGAAGTGACGGTAGTGAGGAGAATCGTAACGCAAAGTGAATGCAATTTTTTTTCACTACCGTCACTTCGTGAAAACAGCGACGATTTGTTTGGTCTAATATTTTGAATTATCCTATGTAATTGTTATTAAACACATCAATAAGAATTTACTGAAGTCCCACGCTAACATAACACTATAGAAGTCAACATTCACTTTATTCTGAAGAAGAAAAAAAAAATGTGTCAATAAGTTTCAAATTTTAATTCCCATAGTGCCTATTGAATAAACATATATAGAGATTATGTGAACATGTCCATTGTCTACATGTTGGCAGATTATCCACTTTCCGACACAGTCAAGATCAAATTATTGCCTTTAAAGAGGCGGTAATTGGAGGCCAACTATCACTAGGAGGAGATGGCGGAGGGATGCGGGGATAGGGCCAAGATATAGTCCTCCAGTAATGAAATCTTGGCACCTCTGGGTGGTGAGTGAGAGGTCTTGGGTCGAACAGTTTTAGCAGCGGGACGGACGGGATTGGGGGAATGGGAATGGGACGGAGAACCGAGAACCGGGTGGAGGATAATGGACTCCAGTGGGGAGAAGAAAGAGGAGCATTGCATGGTAATTGCTGCAGTTATTAGGAGCATAGGACCTCTCTTACATCTTCTTTTGATTTTACTGGAAGGAGAAGGAGGCCATTTATTTGAGCAAAGAATTGAGCATCTTTTTAGCAGTAAAGTGTAGAGAAAGAAACAGAGATTGAGAGAGAAAGAGAGAGAGAGAGTGTGTGTGTGTGTTTGTGTGTGTGTGTGTGCGTGCGTGAGATTGAAAGAAAGAAAATGAGGGAGAGTTTAAGAGGAAGAGAGAGAGGGAGAGAGAGGGAGGGGGAGAAAGGAAGAGAGAGAAAAAAGGTGAATAAGCAATCAGCCAAAAAAGTGAAATAGAAAAAGTAAGGAACAGAGAAGAGATACTGTTAAAGAAGGAGAGAAAGACACTTTTCCTGCACAGAAGTAAAAATCTTTGTCTCAATTGCGAAAAGAAGGTCATTGGCATGAGTTATAGGTGAGAACCTATCCCCTAGTTCTATTCCCTAGGCCTACATGTCTATGTATCCCTAGATCTCTATTGTTACCAAGAAGTTTACGAGACTCCTTGATCTCAACTCATATCACACTCATTTGTAAGAAGACAGCTGAGGAGGTTGTCCTTACCACTCTGCATGTAGATAGTGATCCCACCAGAAGTAGTGCTTAATTGCTCTGTTCCAGCTCATTCTCAAGAGTAACATCCACAGAAACTGTAACTCTCCATCCCTCTCAGAAAATGATATTCTTCAAGCAGGCCCCCGGGTTACCAACTGAATTACATCTTAGACATGAGTCAAATATGTCCCTGAAATAACCCTACATGAATGGAACCGATAGTTGTTACTTACCATGACAGTTTTAAATGGGGTGTGAAAATGTTTGGAAGAAATAGACTTTTATTTTCAATATAAGGTGATGGACATGATGATATGAAAGGCACAAAGAAAAGTGAGTACTTGCAGTAAAACTTTCAAAAAAGTGAGTTGTACAACAAAGAGAAAGAAAGAAAGTAAATCAAATTGAGAGAAAAAGCATTATAATCCTAATGTAAAATGAAATAATAGATTTGAATGTGTAACAATAGTAATGCTAATATGAATAAGATAAAAGTCTTTTTTAGAGCGAATTAGGTGTGAGTGTGAGTGTATTAACCCTATGTTGACTCCTTGGTATTAGAGACTGCATGCATGTATGCATATGAGACAGCTAATGTGTTCAGATATCACAAATGTTTTCCGAACCCTACCCCTCCAAACCAAATCAGTTGGCATTCCAAGCGGAGTTGGGGATTATCAGCTGTGGCCGAGCCGCCGGCAGGAGAATTCCTGTGTTACGCAGCTCCCTTCCGTCCTGTCCGGGGCCTTTCATCGCGGCAGCGGCCCACGTCAGATGATCGGTAGTGTCGTTGTTTACCTAGAGTCCCTTCTGAATCAAACTGGCATCAGATTGGGCGCTGTGTATGTGTCGGATGTTGAGTTGGGTCTTAACCTCCGCTTAGTACCAGATTTAGCTACAAATGAGAGACATATTCTGTAAACATTTCTAGTTTATTTCCCCTTTGTGTCTCTTTCCAGAAACTGCTTAAAAGGGGCAAAAAGTTCCAAGAGGAAAAGTCAGCGCATGTAGAGATTGTAGGACAGGTTGAAAATGGAATCCCTAAAACCTGTTTTTGATTTTTCCCCATTAAAATGAATAAGTCTACCTCTTAGCAAATAATTCTTTGTGGCTACTTGATAAAGTGAGTTGACAGGAAGGGTGATATTACAATATTGAAAGTATGAAGCATTACTCATTCTCTGATTAATTATTGGAGATCTTGAGGTTACCTAAAGATTGAACATTGTGGGAATGACGCATCAAGGCGTCACAAGACGTTCGTCGATATGGTAAGACCAATGAACAAGATTCATTGTTGTCTGTGTAATTATTTATTGATCAAAGCTTCATCATATTTATTTGTTTATTTAAGGTAAAATGTGGTGAAATACTATGAAATAGAAAATAAACTGTTTATTTTGTTGAATTTTATCCAGACCTCATTTTAACGATCGCGGAGAAACCATAATTTCTTTATTATTAGTCATCTAGGCCGAAATGCTCAACAGGTTTTGGACATGCTCCAGCTTGACGAAGAAGCGACATGATTGGTCGCTTAGCCGCCATTAACATTCCAGCGAATAATTTTTCCCATGTCACAACAAGCCCAGTTGTGCCAAAGATATAAACGATAGAGTCGTTAATAATCTCTTTACATTGATAGCAAGGCATCTTTTTTCGCTACTTCCAAGAATCCATCTCTTAGTACAGTCTTGTAATTGAAGGGGATCTGAGAGAGGGTAGCAGCATCTGCTGCATTCCTCCTGGGTTAGGGAGACTGAACCCTTCCCATGAGTCATAGCAATATATCCGTCATCACCTGTGATTTGGGCGCAGGTATGCACCCCCTTGCAACCTCTCACAGAGTGGGAGAAGGGCGCAAAAAACAGGACTTGGGCAAATGGTCCTGGGCCTCGTCCATTCTCTTAGATAGGGGTGTAGAGGTAACACCAAGCTCCCATGGCCAGAAACTTAAACTCAAGTTAAGAGATCTTGGTTTCGTCTCACAGACTCTTCACGTATGGGATGATATGTTATGCATGTTATCAATCAATCTTGATTTTCATGCACTGCAATTAAAAACATCTCAAAGCTAAATTGCCATTAAGATAAGTCGTATGACAGAGATGCAGGCATCTTGGAGGCTATGCCTGTTTGCTTGTGAAAGGTAAATCTTTCATTACCCTCAAGTCAGGCCAGCTGAACTCCTGGTGCAGATTTGAAGTCTAGCGGGGAAAAGCACGGTCTACCAGACAGAACTAGTGAGTGACTTCGAAGGAGAACAGCGAGTTTAGGGATTTGTTCGGTCTTCGCTGTAGGCATTCGGTGTGGAAGGAAGATACTCTGTTTGTAGTAATGCCAAGTATTGTAAAGGAATGACATCCACTTGCTGTGTTATGTAGAGATTGTGATATTGTATACCGCATTGTGCATTCACGGTGGTGTATTGTTTCGTTAGCATTGCGTTGCCTGGTACTGCCTTGGAACTCCCCTCAACTTGCTACAGATTCTTTTTTATGGAATAACCATCTACATGTAAGCAAGTTACTAATTTCTGTTTCTTTTTATTGCTTCAATATTTCTAGTTTATGTTATAATTATGACGTGCTGGCAAATTCATGCATCTGATATGAAGAGAAAACACAATAGTTTAGGCCTATATGCATGCTGACTTTATATTTACATTATACTTCACCCATTTACTGTATCCATTGCAAACTAAGATATTTATTTGTACATAATATACCAGTGTATAAATATAACATTTTGTAATAAGAAATGATTTTAAAAATATATATATATTAGAAACATAATGAAATTATGGCTAAATAACAATGTTGAGATATAAACGACTCAAAAGCATGCTGTATGTTTAGCTGCATTATGTTGGAAATGGGTATGCCATTCTTTGGAACAGACTCGACAAAGCCATCCAATGTTACACCCTTTAGGCTTATACTGGTTAGTCATTTCCAGTGGTACATATATGGCTATGATAGTAGGTAAACCTTTGATGTTTGGAAGGTAATCACACAAAATATTCTTCCAAATATCTGTAAGTTGCATACATATATATTTTCTTTAATAGGGCAGTGTTGTAGGAGATGTCTTCAATAATAGACATTCTGTTAAAATATGAAATTATTCAGCACAGTTTTGAAGATTGTCATTGACTGCAGTGTTCAATAAAAGACTGAATTAGTTCCATTATTAGAAGGCAAGTTCTTGAAACCTTTTATTCAAATACCGGTATTCTCCTGACTATATTTATGTAAAAGTCATACTAGTCACAAAAAAGTGATAGAGAAAAGGATATTTTCTTTTATAACACATTATATTTCTTTGGTTAGGATGAGCCTCTAATTGCAGAACATATTCCACCCCCACTTTATAGTGGAAGAGACCACCTGTCAACAGATAGCATATGACATGGTCCACCTAGATATATATTATCACCAAACTATTTTCCTTTCTTACTGCCAATGTCATATCGTTACTTTCCAAAAGTACATTAGATAGCAACCCTTTCAACTGTCACGTTTATCTCGCTTAAGATTACGCAAATTACGAGGCCTCGGTCGTCCAATCAGCCGCTTGGTGCGATGGCGCTGCAGATTTACTCGTACACCGCCCCGATGATGCAGACAACCATCTCAGACCAAAGCGATTTATTACATGCGGTTTTATGGAACTGATGATGGCAACGATCACAAAACTGTTTTCGAAAACGGTGTGATCTCATGGGGCAAATGATAGCAGACTTAGATTTGACCGTGACTCATCGACCAATCAGAATTACCGATTGATCAGTCTCATCAGGAGAGAATGTAGGCTTAAGACGAGACGGGCCACCAGTCTTACCTGGTTTCCAGGTAGCCCTTGGTGACTGATATATGGATGGACAAGAACAGGTTCACATACCAATTACATTTAGTCATCAGATGATGGTTTAAGAGAGGAAGAAAGATGTGTCTTTGTTATGTGATGCTTTAGTCAGACACCATCTACTAACTCATCATTTCCAAGATGTTTGGTGGGGGAACACTTGTGCATTTACTTGATATGAACAGCTGTCATTCTCCACCATTGCCCCCTACCTGTGCCTTGCATTCAATGAGGTTGTTATGGTAGACTTGACTGGTTTGTTATTTGGTATGGACACGCAAGAATACTTTCTGTAAGTCATCTATTTTTAAGTTTTAGGAGAGATTGCAGTTTTGTGATGCAGTCACAGTTCTCACACACTAATATTAATATATTCAAGGGCATTTTGTTAGTTGTACTTCAATCTCAAACTTGCATCTGTATATTTAAGTTTTTGCCAATGAGGCAAAAAAGGGTACAATATTGCAGCCTTTACAATATATCTTGAAAATAATTAAATATTTTGATGCAGGTTTAGCACCTGAAAAAACAAACAAACAGACAAAAATCTTATATGTTGACAGGCAGATTCATTTAGCCCTCGCACTTTTTTTTCTTCTTCTTCATGCTTAAGATTCCCACACCAAACACCCACTTTCAATTACTTGCTGCCTTTATTTCCAGCTATGCGTACTCTAAAAAGTAAAATGGTTCAAGAATGCTGCATACACTGACAAATTATCATCATCTCCTGGTGTGAATAATAGAAGTCTACAATTTACTATCTACATGTACCTCTCCATTTGATATTGAATAAAAATTGCTTGAATCGAGCATCACTTCATTGTCAAGAACATGGAATTGTGCGAGAGGCATGTTGCAGTCAATAAAAAGTGGAGATCGTCCACATATTACACCATCACAATAGGAGCTAGCATCACCATACACGCAATCTGTTGATCGTAGCTGGTATGGGTATTCATTCGCCTTCATCTACCCCACACTTTCTCTCTCTCCGCTCGTCAGACACACATCAACCCTCAATTGGGAGTGATTACCAGGAATATTTCCGCACATGAACGTGATTGAGCCGTTTTGGAGTGTAAGAACTTGCCTCTCTTTTCATTTTCTCTTCAGTGATATCTTCTCCAGATGTCTCTTCTCCAAGCGGTTTCATTAAATCGTTACAGCATCCTGCCTGCTGTGGGTAAATGTTAGCTGTATTTTTTATTATCCTTGTCATTTGTGGAAAAAGAATAGAGGAATTGGCTGCTGTTGACAAAAGGGTCTATTGTTCTCTCTAGTTTTTTTGCAGTATATTCAGGTATCAAATAAGTGTTTTTTCTTCCTTAATTCACATATGCCCTTTTCAGCAGCATTACTGGAATATGCATATACATGTACATGTATATATGACTTTCAATGTTTTTTAACAATTTTTTTTAATTTGGGTTTTGATGTTGTAATGAAGTGTTAGTGTTCAAAAACTACACTTAGTACATCAACTTTTTAGATCTTTCTCTGTTTATACAAAGGTTTGTAGCAAGGTGCTCAAATGTTTTGAATTACTTACAAGCGATTTTCATATTATTATTACCAAGTGACTTCCTACATATATTAAATTGTGTACTGGGAATATAGTTTAATACTTCTGCATATTGTGACTATCTAGAGAAAGTCAAAACTGTCGTTGGGAAAAGGATTTGCCAGTTAATGCATAATTAAAGCGAACGTGCTGAAGCCGGGTTAGGGTAGGCAAAAACAAAACGTTCATAATGCACGCAGATGGTATCTTAGGGAGATGTCAAGATACTCTTTGTTTGTGAGTGAAAATATGATGATTGAATTAAAGAGTTAGCAGTGCTGCCGGAAAACACATCATTTACATTTTTTCCAATTTTTCTTTGTTATCCTGTCTTTAATTTGTTAAAGCTGAATCTTGCTCTTCTCACATTAACATCGCTGACGACTAATATTATTTCCATGGATTAAGTTAATGGAAGTTTGAGATTTGTTTGAAAGACAAAGTGATGTATATAGAATACAGTTTTTCTTGTTGTTTTGTTGGCATGGAGTCTTGGGGTTTTGCAGCTGCTTTCTTCATTTGGTTTGCATCATATGCATAATTCATCAATGTCTAAATATTTGTTTATTACATTCAAGTTTTGCACTATTAATGAAGAAAAATCCCTTTTCTCTGCTTCCTTTGTTTTCTAGAATCATCTTTTGTGACTTGTACTCTATATATTTCCAGTGTTGAGATTCTAGGTGATATTTACGCAGCTACTGTAAAGACCTTCACCCTGACTTGGCCCTGATCACCAAATAGTCCTCCAGAGATCCCAGGCTGGAAATTAGTTCTAAATCCCACCAAACCAATTAGTTGAAAGTCCCTAAACCCCGGTCTTACCTGTGATCACCTATTGGTCTTGCTTGATGGGGTTTCAAGCTGTGGAATTGCTAGATGAAAGCTCCTGAACTTGCTCCTAGGGATGCAAGAGATTTTAACTCCATTCTCCGGGAGCCATCTGAACCTGACGATGATTGAGATTGAAGAGAGTGATGTGGTAGTGATGAACATTGCTTGGGATTAGTTGAGAAATCTTTTTTTGCAAGTTTGAGGTTTGGTTGCTTTGGTAGAAGATAGACGAGGGGATCTGATTGTGAATGTGAAACACTTTGGGTGCTTCAGAAGTATTTTACTTGGGTTTTAATTCCACTCTTCTTAAGACAGAAGATTATTGATATTCTAAATTTTATCTCTATGATTATCATCCTCACCTGTCTCCATCGTCACTACCATCTCATCATCATCATCTTCACAGCCATCAACATCACTACTGTTTTTCAACAACCATGACCATTGTTTGGTAATCGTTATCGTTGCAGTTTGATCATTAGTGACATAATTACCATTATCATCATCGTTCTGTCCATTAAGGCTTCTTAAACAGTACCAACATAAAGATCATCTGCAACATCACCTTCTGTACATCTGTCTTTCATATAGTTCATTCTGTGATGATATAAATAAAACCAGGGCTCGACACTTAAAGTTGTCCAGAACACTGGGCACCAAATATCTATGTCCGACCCCCCCCCAAAAAAAAAAAATAAAATAAAATAAAATAAAATAAATAAATAATAATAATAATAATAAAATTAAATAAATAAATAATTTTAAAAAATGATAAAATAATTTATTTTTTAAAGTTTTCACATAGGGCACAAGCATACAGACTGTAAGAAGTTCCTTCCGGACCATCTTCCAAAACAGGTAGTGTGGAGCCCTGTTAAAACCATTCATCAACATCATGGTCTCACGATCTCTCACATCTACCGGGTCGGGTACATATATATTATCCTCACACGAACAATTGATTTCTTTTACATCATGAATGTAAATGATCACTGTCTGTTTGGTAAAACCTACCAAGACTATCCTTTGAACAAAACTCTCTTCCACTCCATCTCTGTGGCTTTCACTTGACAGGTAAGATGGATGACGTTTTGAGCCCATGAAGCCAGATTTTTCTTCCCTCGTTGTTCCTCCTTGACAAAGTCTGTAAACTTGCAACCATTCTTGTTAACAATAATCAGTTCATGCACACCTCAATTTGGGTGAGAACTCCTGCCAAGGAGTTCTTTCTCATCTGACCCCCCACAAATCCTCTCTCTGCATCCTCAAGAAACTTGGGTTGTCTTGGAGGATGATGTATTGGAGGGAATAACCCGACATTGACCTCTTAATGAGGCAATGCTCACCAGCACTTGGCACATCTGGCAAGCATGACACTAGGAGATGAACTCATCAAAATACCCCCACTTACATATACTTACAAGGAAGGACAGGGCATGGTGGGAAGGGGGAGGGGTCAGAGGTTACATCTTGTAAACATTGAGGTATGGCCTACATAATCAGTAGATACGGTATAGGCCTATACATGTAAAAGAACACCCTAGAGGCCAGGACAATTTTTCTTTCTTTCTTCAACTTTTAGTAGCTCAGCTAACCTTAAACCTTGATGCAATGTTGAAAGTTTATGTATTGGTTTTTTTTTTAACCCTCGGAGCAACTTGTGTCAAGCTGACACATAATGTTTAATTCTGTTTGATTTTAATCATAAATGTTCCAAATTTTAAAAGTACTGAATACCTTTGCTCGATTAAGACAGGCACACTTGTATGCATACATTGCATTTCATGATTGTAGTAGGTAATACTTGAATTGACTAGTGTAGTAAGGGAAGCCTTCTGATTTTGGATATCAGCCATGTTGCGCAGTTTCCTTCACCCCTTCTATGTCATCTCTAAACCCTAAACCCAAGGTCCCGTCTGACTCAGAATGAAGTCTGATCCAAATTCCACTTCCTTTGTGTGTCCTGAAGTCTTAAATGTGCAGATACATGTAGTTTCTCTTTATATTAAATGTTTTCATCACATCTTAAATGTGCAGATAGTTTCTCTTTATATCATACTAGATGTTTTCATCACATCTTAAATGTGCAGATAGTTTCTCTTTATATCATACTTAGATGTTTTCATCACATCCTAAATGTGCAGATAGTTTCTCTTTATATCATACTTGGATGTTTTCATCACATCTTAGAATTTATCCTTGGTGAGATCTTCCCCTTTCTTGATGTAGTAGAAACCATACTGACGGATGAAGTAAAGACATCCTTAAAAGAAGTGTTTTGTATCTCTTGATGAAGGAGAAATTCTAAATACAAATCTGCTTTATTAAAAGTAAATTGTCTTCCATAAAGATTAAGATGTGTTCACTACACAAAAGGTAAAGAAAACATTTTTTTAATTGGGCATTCCCCCCCCCCCTCCAAACTTTAGTATTAAGTCTCCTTGTGGTGCAGTGGAGAATTTGATTATAAAAAAACACAATTGTGAGACTTTGTGTCAGGGGGAGACCTCTTGTTTCACATCAACTAAAGGTCTAAATCTGTTTAGTATTGATTGATCTGTACAAAATATAATTTAATATATTCCAACATGTTTTCTGTTTCATTTCGACCTGTACTTAAAGGGATTCACATACAAGTATATGAATAAGTTATAACTAATAGATGAAGCCTTATTGAAATGAGGCTTCTTATCCCTTTGAAAGAAGGGAGGAGGAGGAAACCTGTTTGTATTGGTGCCTAAAAACTTCAAAGGTGCACTATTAGCAATGTTTAGTCTCGGTCATAACTGTGTCGTTCGTTTCTCACAGGGACCAAAACAGGAAGTACCTGTAAACCATGTGCTACATTGGCTGCAAAAGTCAAAGGCAAAAGGGATGTCAAAACTCTAGGTCTGTCCTCTCTCTTCTGAATGACAGCACCGTCCTGGGCCATCTCTTCCTCTGTCGTCTCACTCGGGTCTGTAGAGGATATCCTGAATAGGAGAGAAAAATCCTCCATTGTGTCTTGATGAGGAAGACAGCAGCACCGGGTTCATTGTCTATCTCAGAAAGTTCTTTGACTCTATCAGACAAATCTCTGTGGTTGGGAATCGATTCCGCTCCATATCCTAGAATCATGCACAACTTGATAACTGTCTCATCTTCATAGGCGTGTACATCTTGCAAATTCATCCTCTGACGATGTCTATGTAGGCATGGGGATTGAAGTGCCGGTTTGTGGTTGACAGTTGTTATGTAAAAACCTTTTCTCCTCATGCTTTAGAGATAAGACATTATGCATAATAGTGAAGTTCAAGTGTTTCTAGCTTGCCAAGGAAGATTACTAGGTGGTCCAGTGCTTTTCTTTACGCAGTCACTTTACAGATGTAGCCAATAACCTTTCTATCATGCTCAACTGTCATGGTGTTGACAACTCTAGATGTGGTTCTATACAACTTATTAGTTGCTCCAAAGAGAATATGGGTTGTAGCAACACCTTTTCCTCAGGGAAGCCATAATGTATGGATGGGCGAGCAAAGAATTAAACATCGTTTGGAACCAAGTAAAATTGTTACTTGATAAGAAAAACAGAAATAGTTTACTTGGCTTTGTTTTCTTCCTTGGGAGAGCAATGATATATTTTCCTATTTCTTTGATCAAATTTAAACTAGTGAGTTGTGTACAATGTAGTTGAGCAAGTGGTTTATAAAATACATATACATGTAAGAATCGCATTATCACAGATTGGCAAATTTTCTCTAGCCTTTTGGTATGTGTTTTCATATTTTTGATATATTTATTAAATTTCAATGTTATAATGCAGACTTCTGTTTATTCATCTGCACAAGTTTGTTGCAGACTTTGAACTTGTTTATGTAGAAAACTATTGGATTTTTTTTTGCACAGACATTGACAGGTTAACTGTAAACTTTGTTGTACTGTATGTGTTTCAAACTAGAGTCTGTACCAGCAGACTATATTCTTGAGTTTTTAAGACCATACTTCATCCACCTACATGTCATCTGCAAAGAGCTGATGTTGTTTTCCAACCTGTTTCAAGAAGATTTCAACATGAAAATAACAAAACCATTACAGAGCACGCACCTACGTGTAATCCTTGTAAATCTCATTGCATATAATGGGATTCATTGAATTCTATTATTGGTTATCACAATATAAACCTACGGCACAAATCTTTAAAAACCTCATCTCGCATTGAGATGCAAATGTACTATCTTGTATTAGGAGCTTCTCCATCAAGTTTCCATGGAAACAGCACTAAAGCAGAAAAGCTGTCGCTTGCAAGAAACCACTGAAATATACATTACATGTAGGTGTGCACGCTTTGTGGTAAGGAAGAGCATGAAATAAAGATGAAATATGTTATATAGGCTCTTTGAAAGTATTGGATAAACTTGCCTGAAGCTTTTTTTTTTCAATGGAAGACATAAAGATTAAGTTGTAATATGAGTCACGAGCAAGCTACCAAAATCACAAACACTTCTTTTGTATGGGGAAAAGTGATGATATACAGGTGTAAGCTTCATTTAAACCTGTTTCTACTTTTATCCTTTCATCTGTTGTTCTGTTTATGAAATCAGTGCTCCAATTTTCCAGACAAATGCCATTCCATAAACTGTTTAGTACATCACATACATGTATTCCACCTTTGATATTTTGACAATTTATGGTTCCATAACCTCCTTTTTTTCTTCTTTAAAAAAAACTCTGTATTAGGTTGTTAAGCTCAAGAGTTTTATACATCTCCTGCATGCATGCTGATTGCCATAGTACCAGTATGGTTTTAGGGATTTATTTTTGTTTCCATAGCAACACCACTCCAGCTGAAATACAGATTATCATTTTCCATTTATTTGCATTTATACATGAACCCTGTATTCATCTACTTTGTATAGATGGCAAAGAGGGAATTGCATTGATGTACATGCTGTGCAGTTGAGAATGTGTAATTATGGTTTTTACCATTTTTCATTGTTTTTCATGGAATTCTTGGTGAAATGACCTCTCGTTAAAGTCCAGACTTGTTGGTCTGAGTATCGCCCTGACCTGCATCCATCCATCCACTCATCTAGCGGTAGCGCTGAAGGGTTCCTCCGGGAATGTAGCAAGGATTAGAGTAAGGGTTGATGGATATCCGACTAATCCAACTCACCAAGTAGCAGGAAATGAAATGGAAGATGGTTTATTTGTGAAGGATATGGAAACAATGGTTCTTGTTACTTCCTACTGTTGCTTGTACTGCAAGGTACTGAATTCATTGATAAAGTAGTACATTCATACATGATTCTATGCAAAATGTTGACTGTTTTCTCTTTATCTTTGCAGGTGTGAACCACTTGTTTTCTAGGTGAGGATAAAATCAAGTGGAACTTTATCATAAGTGAGAATAGCTATAAGGACATTTTTGAAGGAGCAGAAGTAGGAGAGGTGGGCTATCTACTTGAGCTTGCAAAGTGATAAAGCTCAACACCCCTATGGCTGCACGGGGCTCCGTTCTAGCCTACTCAGTTCAACCTGTACCCCAGGAGTATTATCCCCAGCAACCGTTGCAACAGTTGCAGCAACAACATCATCAGCCACAGCAACATCAGCCACCATATCAACAACAACACCCTCCACCACCACCACCAGAGGGCAACAGGAAAAGCTTGCATCACAGGCAGCGTCGCCAGCGGCAACCGCATCATCAGCAGCAGCAGCAGCAGCAGCAGCGTAATCAGCAGGCCCGTTCGTCATGTAGCAGTTCCTCACAAGAGGACGATCAATCGCAACAGGTCAGTACTATCAATCCATCAGGTCTTGAAAAGATGAATTCCCTGAGTATCTGTTAGGTGTCTCCACTAATTCCTCATCACCTATGATATTTCTTGTGAAGTATTGTCTCTGAAATGGTTTGTGTAGGGAAACCATAAAAACAGTCTTGGCCCCAAATTTTTGTTTTATATGTACTTTATAGTCATCTAGTCTCCCATCTAGAGTCAATCACTTAATCTGAGATCTTTATGTATGACATGTTAATATTTATTTCTCTGTCATATAGTTTTTTAGTTAATTGCTTCAAATAAAAATCACAACAAGTACATTGACTCCACATATCATGATCTAATATTGTTATTTAACCAATGTAGCAGAAAATTTAATAAAACCATTATGTCCACATTTTCCTTCACTTTGATAATCTTTTTAGGGATACGGTGTGAGAAACGGAGGCTATAGCTCCAACGAGACGTTGCGGATGAGTGAGGTACCTATCTCCCCAATGAGCGAAGACGGGAAGGAGTCATTCCCTAATCAACAGCAGGAGGTACATCACAAGGAAGAGAGTCTGTGCCACCCGCTGTGAGAATGGAACCTCCCATTGCAGAACATATTGCTGAAGAGAGGCCTTATTATGATGGTATGTATATTCCCCCCACCCCTGGATTTTATGTTTTTTTGTTTTATGATCAGAGAGAGAAAGGGGATATGGTGGGGGATGAGGGAGAGGAAGTGTGTGTGTATGAGAGAGAGAGAGAGAGAGAGAGACAGACAGACATACAGAGACAGACAGACAGACGGACAGAGGGGGTAATGCTGATTTATTTTTTTTATTTTTATTTTTTTAAATAGTTTAAAAAATATCTTTTCAAAATAACATATTAATTAAATCTATTAATATATCTCTAATCATCAATCACTTTAAATGCAAGATTGTAAAACTGGGCATCAAAGATGATGTAGATAAAAAGTACTATACATCAAATAAAGAAGAAAGAAGATTCTGTGTGATATCAAACTTGATGAGTGATATTAATGACATAGTGTGGAATGCAAGAGAGATAGAGGGGGTGGGGGTGTAGAGATATGGAAAAGAATACCATTCCAATCAAATAGAGAAATCTCAATTACTGAGGATATCATGTTATCACTTTGTTTACAAAGCAAGGATGAATCATACAACAATCTAATCATCTTGACACAGCGATAAAAAAACCAAAACTGGTAGAAATCGATAGAAGCTGATGATTTGGGTGCCTAATCGGAGACCATTGCTAATTGATTAGAGACTTATCTTGTATTTGTCTTGATTATTAATCACCTTTCCTGCAAGTTCACTAATGGATGACAAGGACTAATGACATCATTGCTTTAATAGCAAGTATTGTTGTCCTTTCTTGGCAAAGATATGACCTACAATTACATGTAGTTTATTCGTTCCAATTCCTCTTGATAACATGGAGTCTGGATGTACAGACTAACATTAGCTCTCTCTCTCTCTCTCTCTCTCTCTACAAAGTGATCTCCTGTATAGTCTGTTGAGAGCCAGAAGGGCATTACATGTAACTCTGTGTTTAAGTACAAGAGTTAACTCCTTTTTAGCTCTCAGTTGATAATCTGCAGTTAATACATGCGTAAATTTTCATTGATATTATGGATGTCTGGATGCATAGACTACCATATTAGCTAACTTTCGTTTTTGCAGGTTAATTTAACTCTTTTCAGTCATATGCCTTGTTCTTGGGACAACACTTTGCAGTCTTGTACTTAAACTTTTACCCTCTCCTTTTTTTCTTTTTTTTTTGTAATCTATAAAATTAGTAGTACGTGCAAATAACTTGCTATTTGTCATATTAATTGTAAGAAATCTGATAACTTTATTGTTTTTAGGGGCTTTCAAAATAACAATAAAATTTCTTGAGAAGTAATTTTATTTTCCTTTATTTGTGTTACTATATGAAAAGACTTCTTAAATATGCATGCGCCGTGGTTAGGGTGAATGGTAAACTGAATACCAATCAGCACTCGATCAATCACAACAATCAATGCATACACATGAATATCAAATAAAATTAAAGTACTCTTATTAGTTCTTGCTGAATTATGCACCAGTGCACACCTTACCAAAGTGATTTATCAGGCTAAAAATCAATGTGGAGATGATGAAAACATTTTCATCTCTATTGACTGCTATCGGGCTACCACAATCACAAGCAAATATTATATCATGTTTTAGCATTCGTCAGGTGAATACTAATGGCTTGACAGCCACAAAGTGAGAGAAGGATCCAAAACAGAGGAAAAATCAAATCATTGATGATTCATTAACCAGTCCAGGAGACAAAGAGCATGTTTAATTAAGAATATTGACGCGGAGTAGAGGTTGGTTTGTTCCTCTCTAGTAGTGATTGGATCGCAATGATTGACAGATAAAAGTGATGATTTTGCGAGTCCAAAATCATCCTCTTTTTCCTTATTTCTTTTCCTTTTTTCACTATTTCTGCCATGACTTACAAAAAGATGGGTAGATTCATCAAATATTTATTTATTCAACCTTTTCCTCCTGAAGAATAAACACACTATTAGATTATTTTAATGAATGAAAACTTTAATTGCAATGTTTTGGGAATATTCTCAGTCTTTGAAATGTCAATAAAAATCATCGTTTCTTGTGGGCCTATAGAAAGAGAAATACATAGAAAAGATTGGACTTGTAGCAAGTTGATGTATCCTGATAAAAATGTGTCATTAACCATTTCTTGAAAAGGACAGACTATTTTGAAGCTCAAAAGTATGGCAGTATGGCTACTTATGCAATATTATTTTAAGAATTCAGAATTGAATGCTATCCTGTTGACAAAATAATTATTTTGTTAAAGATTATTGAAGAACTATGAGAAATCTGTGTCATGCAAACATTGTCATACATCCTGAATACCACTGAATTCCATCAAGCACAATGAAACCGCATTCTCAAGACTCAATGATGTGAGGAATATGTTTATGTGGTTTTTATCTAATGAATATGCATATTGTTCCTGACTTCCTGGTATTTTCAAAAGTAAACTTCCATGGTAGAATGAACTCATCAACAAATGGGATAGGACAGTGGGAAAGACCATGTCCATGGATTCTAAAACAAACAGAAGCGATCATTTATCAGGCGTGATGAGTTAATTGAGTCTGACGTCTAATTATACAAGAGATAATTGATTCCCTTGAAAAGAAGGATCTTTTGTATTTATTCAGTTAGCTCACGGGGGTTGTTGCACTATGTCAATCATGTTAGACTCTTGGAGAAATTAGCGAAACAACAATCATCAGCCCGAGTAAATATTTTACAGTGGTGTAAATAGAGAGAGAAGATTACTTGCTAATTGTTGTTGGGCAATGGTGGTAGGCAGAACAGAATCGGAAGATGGACAGGATGTCAGAGAATGGGAATGAGAGAAATAGAGAATGGGAATGAGGGAGAAATAGAGAGAGAGAGGAAGAGAGAGAGAGGAAGAGAGAGAGAGGAAGAGAGAGAGAGAGAGAGAGAGAGGGGGGAAGAGAGAGAGAGAGAGGGGAAGAGAGAGAAAGAAAAAGAAAGAAAAAAAAGAAAGATCAAAATGAAAAGAGGTGAGAGAAGAAAGGAGATTTTACTAACAAGAGAAAGGGAGAGAGAGAAGAAAGAGAGAGAGAGAGAAATGGGGAGGGAAGGAGGGAGAGAGCATTACTACATGTACATGTCTCATTGTGGTATGATTATGAAAGTCTCAAGCATTCTGAAATGAAAATAGAATTGTGAAGACATGCGTTGACAGATGGAGAGAGTTTGATGGACAGGTATAGTGTGTTGTGTGAGAAGATTGTAAGGAGTGGAGATTTGTGTTATTATTACCGAGAAGGCGAGATGTCAGGACAGAAATGGTGAAATGAAGATCGATGCTCAATGTGGACTTCATTGCATGTCTAACATTTCTACTAATTGTTCGTCTTGGAAAGTGTTTCCATGGTGAAATAAAGTGAAATGAAATGAAATGGAAATGAAATGGAAATGAAATGAACACATACTAAACACATGCAAACAAAGAAAAAGGTAAACCGAGGGTGTGGTTTCTTCATAACTACATTTGATTTTGAATGGCTGAAAATAGTCATGGGAATAGAAAAGAGTAGAGTAGATAATGAGAAGGTGGAGAGAGAGAGAGAGAGAGAGAGAGAAAGAGGTGCTCCTAGGAAGGCAGAGAAGCAAAAAGAGGGGAATTAAAAAGGGAAATGGGGGAGGAGGAGAGAAATGGTTCATATTCAAAGCAAAATGTGGTTTAAGCCTAGGCTGGAGGAATTAGAAATGTATTGAAAAAAGGAAATACCAAGTACATGTAGTGGAACAGAGACGATATCAAAAGGGAGAAAGAAATTTGCTGAGGTTTTTAAGAATGTAGGTAAATTGCTTGAAGACACAAGTGTTGTAGAGAAATAAGGTACTCAGAAAATTAAAGTTTAACAGGAAGAGAATGAGATTATGGTTAAAGGAGCAAAATATAAAGCAAAGCACAACATGAAGCAATTAGCCAGTATTGCTATCTGTTGGAGGTCCTCCAAATAGATCCCAATGTTTGCATTATGCATACAATTTTGGTGTAAGTTTTGTTAATGATTTAGCTGTCTCTTGTTTATTTATCTGGCCTGGCTCCCCTATCAGGGGCTAGGATCTGGGACATCTTTGCACAACTGCAGGGGCTTAGCCCCTCTTCCTTCTTCATGTTAGTAAACCATAATCCTGAGAACATACAGACAGCAGATTACTGATTGACCAACCCTGATGTGGAAACACAAAAGAAAATACCAGTATCTTGCCTTTCTTTGTCCAGGATTCACCTGATTCTAATCCTAACTTCCAATTTGGGGTTGTTGTGATATGTATCTTTGTATGTTTGTATAGGTCCTCTCTTTCTCCATACAGTGCCATGGGGTAGCCTTTATTGTGCTTTAATTAGCGAGGAGGTCGTAACTTTGTTCACAGTTCCAGTTGGCGTATTGTTCGGATGACTTGTTCTAGCTGCTTGTCTGTGTAGTGACTCTGCATTCATAGTCCAGTTCTTGTGTAAACATTACACTTTGGTTACCTGAAATGCCTGTAACACCAGGCGGAGTTCATTTTATTACAGTATTTTGAACCAAGAGAAGAGCGAGGAAACATTCATTCATGTTCCTGCTACGTGTCTTTCTCACGCTACGTCATAGTGCCTTCTCCTATATCTTGCCTTGCGTAGTTCGTGGTCGATTGAGAAATAGTTGCTCCTTGTTTTTAACAATTGGAGTTTGACTTGTACATGCAGAGTCATGTCACAATAAGGATGGAACATTTATTTATATCCTCATTGGTATCGCTTCAAGGAGTTTGTGAAGGAAAATGAACAACCTTCAGTTGGTTATTACTACTTGGGAATGATACATGTGTGCCAATAGTTTCTGCCGCATCGTCCCACAAAAACAGTGCATTTGATATAATTTGCTTGGATAATTTTGCCATTGGATGATTGGGCTTCTGAAGGAACAAATGAGTCTGAAGGAATTATATATGGAACATATTTGCATTTTCAATTAGACGAGCAGTGTGAGTGACTTCTTGTAGGTGTTGAGAATCATTTACAATGGAAGTACATAGAACAACCCCGGGGGAAACGCAAGGCGGCTCTCTCATACGAAAGCCCTATTTTCGTCTTCGAGATGGACAACCAGAGATGGCTGGTTGGATTATGTTTGAGAAAGGTACATTCATGTCATCATTTCTTACTTTTGTAAAGCTATTTGTCAGCGTCAATTATTTCTGCCATCCATTTGATTTTCACAAGATAGGATTTCATTTCCTTCATAAAAGAATATTTTTAATTTATTGAATGAACATACCTTTTTTCTATTAATCTATTGGATACCTACTCTTTCTCTCTCTCTCATTGAAGAAGAATTTTTACTTCCCTTACTTTTATTTATAGTGAGCACATACATGTACATGTAGCATCACCAGAGCACATTTTGTCTTAATTCTTGTGATATATTTTAAGGATGATTGAAAACGAATATAGTATTAATTGTATCCAAATTCCAAAGTAGGAGAAAAGAAGCATTATTTTCTGTGAAATTGCAGATTTTTAGATGGAAGATGCCAAGTAATCATCCCTGTGATCCTCTGTGATACAGTCCAGTCCTCATCGCCACAGTGACTCATCAGCGGGTCTATCTCGCACTCTGGTTGTGCCCATAATCCTCTCGGTCTTACATTCTCATATCGCCCTCGGCAATGCCAAATACTGCCATCCCATACTTGTCAAAAACATGATGCGAGATTACGGTTGGGGAGAAAAGTTGCCTGTTTTGGATGTTTATACAAGGTGAAATCTCTATAATGGGTGCACTTTAGATTGGAAGGAGTCACAAGTTACATGGTACAAATCAAGATCTGATGTTTAACCCCCTGGCATCTCTCCACTTCCAATGCGTCCACTCGTGTTTGGATTATTTTCCTACCAGAAAACCAACGTGGAGATAAAGGCTACTATGAAATACCAGACTATAACTTTGGCAGTTCATTTTGAAATTTGAATAAACTAATATCTAATTTGATAAAAAGAATAGAAAGAATATGTTTCACATCCATAAATGAACTCTCAAGATCTGATGTTTAACCCCCTGGCATCTCTCCACTTCCAATGCGTCCACTCGTGTTTGGACTATTTTGCTACCAGAAAACCGACATGTAGATAAAGGCTACTATGAAATACCAGACTAAATTTGGCAATTCAATTTGAAACTTGAAGACATAAAACTAAAATCTAATTTGATAAAAGGAATGGAAAAAATTATATTTCACATCCATAAATGAACTCTGCTTGTTCTGATGTGATATTTGAACAACAATTTTCTCACAATCTGTGAAAAAAGTGTTTCTGAACAATTTTTATTCATCTTTTATCATTCATTTGCAAGTTGCAAAAGTTGCAAAATCACTGGATGTATTTATGAAAATTTGTTATGCACCCAAACTGAGATGAATACAACACATTTATTTTAAAGTAAAACTTTAGAATACAAAAGAATAATAGATCATGTTGTGGCGAATCGTATATTTGCCTATGATTGCATCGGCTACGATACATTTATGTTGAACAACAAGAAGAATAGATGATATTTTTAAAACATGAATGATAGAGGAAGATCATGAATTGAAGAGAATGGGTTGGCTTCAATATTGTTTCCATGTGTTCTGGCTGTACAGTTAAGTGGGATTTCAGGCACGCTTGAATTCTATTCTTTTCAACAAGCCCATGAGAGCATGAACTATGAAATGGGCCGTCATCACAGATAATTGGCAACACAAATATCACTGCTGCCTTATGGACAAAGTAAAACCGCTGTATTGTCATTACAAAAGTATCTAAATTGGACAATACTCTGTAATTTCTAGTTGAGATTATGTGTCAAAAGAGAAGATACTAAAGGATTATTCTATGTGGATTTGGAGTATTGTCCGTAATGCTGTCAATTTTGATTTATTTGTCAGTAATTATGACTTTTGGAAAAATGTAAACAAATCTAGTTACACTTTACCATGAATTTATGAATAGTTCTTCTGTAGAACTGTACATGCAATGTGTCCTGCTGACAGGAGTATGAAATTCTACCAGATAAGATGTTAAACTAACTTGATGTTTGCTTTAGAATTAGAGGAAGATGCTCATAAATCAAAACTAGCTACTTCTATGAAGTCGAATTCTTATTTTTGAAAGTGTCAACCCCAAACCACTGTTGCTTACATGTATATGATGGGGTGGAATGGAATAAAATGACCTCCACAACTGCCATTTTTTGACATGTAGCAGTCTTGTGGTCTTGTTGATGTATAGCCGTTGGCATCACACCTCCGATAGCCCCAGACAGGTGTTTGGTACGATGGTAGGCACCGATGACAAAAGAGAATAGTTGTGAACAGTTGTGAAATGTTTTAAAAACAAGTTTGGGAATCCTACAGAAGCTACAAGGATTTGGGATGTTGGATTGTTATTTTCTATCAGGTGGTATCAGTTGAAAGCAATGGGGATGAAGGATTTTGGTGTGGGATGGTGGCTTTCATGACTTTTTTCGCAAGGGTTCAATAACTTGAAACAAATAACATATTGCCCTCATGGATCTCTCTCTTATGTTTCATCTTTAACATCTTTTTTTCTTCTATGTTATTTCCCATGTTCTGTGTAAATGTCTCTCTCTCACTCTCTGAAGCTCAGACAGCTGATTTATTTTTGTAACTGTTACCACTTTGTTCTTGTTCACAGAAAATTTATTTCAATAATTTAATTTGTCTTCTTCTTAAGTTCTCCTTATCTCCTTCATCACTGCTATTAATTAGGCCTTGCATTTAGCCAAATAGTTGTTTTTAAACTTGAAAATTGAGAGAACATGCCACGTATATATATATATATATATATATATATATATATATATATATATATATACAGTAACTAGGGTACAGCAATGTGCAAGTGAATTATTACAATTGTTGTTATCACCCACACAGACAGAGTGGGCCTCATTATTTTATTTAGATTATACATCTAGATACCCAACACCTATCTACATTGTTAGCACACTCCACAGACACCCAGTCATGGCCCTCTCTTCATTCCACATGATCTTCCAAGTTTATTTAGCTTTTCCTAATGAACTTGCCTCTCTAAGGCCTGTTTTATCCGGCCTAAATGCAGCGGTATATCGTTTTACACGATAGACGTCCATTACCCTGAAGTGTAAGCTACCATGAACCCCCTCTTGCGTCTTACGTCCTGCTGAAAGGTCTCAAATCCTTATGATATACAGATATTGTTTATATGCTGTTCATACCCAGAACGCTTTACATCCATTAGCAAATGGATGGAGATTCCTCTGTCAGCGATTCCATTTTTATTGTTCTTATGTAATTCTTCTCTTGATGGTACATGTATATTATACAAGCGATTTCCGATTTTTGTTTGGTACGGTCGATTAATTCTTACTTTGCCCAATTTACTCAATGGGCATGTCATAGATGTGATTCATTCATTAATCAGCATACAAATAGCAATAATTTGTCCTGTTTAGTAATGTCATATCTGCCAACTCAAGCCCTTTCAAAATTTTTGAGAGGCATACACCCTGTAGGAAGACAATAGACCAATACTTTCATTTGGGGTAATTGACGAAATGAGAGACCTTCTGTATGAAGATGTTGTTAGGAAGAACTTTGGATATTCCACCAGATGTTTACATTTCCTAATGATGCTGTAAGACTTGATAGGTTATGATATGGTGATATCAATATTTAAGATAGTTATAAACATGTCTCTTGTGATAATTTTGAGCATATATTTGACTGACTGACCGAGAATTACAATGTAATTTTTAATTCTTAAATGACATGTCAGTGATTCCTGTGCTATATTTTTATATTTAAAAGTACATGTGATGGAGTTACGACCTTATAACGTCCACTCCCTCTGTGTTTCTTCTTCCTCTTGATCTAATGAGGTTGAATGCCATATTGAATCCTCCCTCCTTGCTCACCAGCGAGGGAGCACTCTACCCGTTAGATCCGCCAAATCCCCGGTCCCATCTGACGTGAGTTAGGACCTGATCTCGAGCCAAGCTGCCCGCTAAAGCTCTAACAACAAACCCTGTCGTCGCGGCGACAGCGGCTTCCACCCCCACCAACTTCCTCTAGAGTCTGTCTCAGATCAAGTGTCAGACAGGAGATTGTTCAAATTTCAAGAATATTTGGTAGAAATCGGGTGTTTTCATTTCTCTCTTGTTGACTTTCTGTATTATCAGCCATCCCCATGGTAAGGGATTTGTAAAATGGATAAAGCGGGATTCGTGTCTAATTGTTCCTTCTTCTGAATGTAGTTTTACAGAAACTTTTACCTTTTTAGGAAAGATTCCTCTCTCCTCTTCCCCTGCCTTCACTCCTGTGTTGCTTGAATGCTGTGTTATCTCTCTTATTTTTTAGTGAAGACTACATATTTGTGTGTAAGAGCTTGAGTTATATATTTTAATGCCTGCCCTGTATTGTATGTAATTATAGTTATTACTGATAATTTTTAACAAAGTACATCAAGTCATAAATATTTATAACTAGTTAGGACAGTTAGTACATATTCTTAAAATGAAACTTTTTTATTTTACAAAGGTTTAAAAATAAAAGGTCAAATTACGTGGAATACAGTTAGAAGCTTTCACAGAGTATATATAATGAATGATGAAATGTAACATCTCTCTCTCTCTCTCACTCTCTCAGGTAAAGAAAGGCCGTCAGATCTGAAATGTCCCTCAGACAACTTTGACTCCACCCTCGGAAGTATGGAAGGGTCCATCAACGTTAGCACCTCTACAAGGGGCGACATGAACCATGATCAACTACTACAAGAGGTTGATCATTATTTACATGTAAGTAACAAAATGAACAACTAAGTACAATTGTTTCCCTGTATATTTGTTGTATTTTATGTTTGTCTTTTTTGCCCAAGGTAGCCTCATCTATATTGAAAATGTTTCTTCTTAGGGCCTTGTAAATCATACTTTTATCCTGGCTTTAGCTGAGCTACCATGATGAGGCACTTAAGCAAGCAAGGAATTTATTTCTTCTGGGAACCCATTTTCTTCACCTGAAATCCTAAGTTGAGAGTGGCAGTTGTAAATTAATGTCTGAGTAGTTGGCTAGTTGCAGTCAATGAATATTTTATGATATAAAAAAATGTGCTCAAAATCTTGATTTCTTGTGATTCTTTGGTCCATCTATTTCTCATTATTTTTCTCTCATTTCACTCTCATTAAAAGAGGGAATTTGGGGAAAATTTATACCAATCCATCTTAAGCTTTTCCCTTCAATGGAAAAGAATGAATATCTTGTGATTAATCATCACTTGTACATGATCCTCTGGAGTAGTGAGTCTGCAAGATTTTTGTGAGATACATATGAAAAGATAATCATTATCAATCACAAGTCTTATCCGTCTCTAACACTGCTTCAGTCATGAGGTTCTGACTTGTAACTAGAGGCCCTAAATATGGATTCTAATCCTTGCCTTCAATCAAAACATGTAGAGCAGATTTGTTCTTTAAAGGCACTGGCATCAATTTGTTACTCCAAACAAATCATAGTTGATTCATAAGTTCTCCTGGCTAGAGAATATATCTTTAAGAATACATAGTATAAAACCTTTGTAGATAGTGAAGTGTGAATGTTCATTCACCACCAAATAGATTGATATTATCCTCTGTTTTCTTAATGTGGTCGAAACAGAGTGAGAAAAGGCTGTTGCTGTGTCTAATTCAAATAAACCATTCAATGCAATGAAAGGCTTATATAAACCCTTTTGGAAATCATGTTTTATAGTCTCATAAGAAACATCTCCAGTTGGTTCAGTTAGTATACATGTACTTTAATAAAGAATATGCTCCTTTTTGTAAAACATATATTTTATATAAAGTAGGATGAACTTCATTATAAGATAGAATATCAAATATCTTAATTTCAGAATGCTTTGTGATATTTGAGACTCTCCAAGTGAGCTAACCGATGCCACTGTCTTTAAATGTAATCCCTATTCAAACATGTTCTAACTGTGATTTAAAGGTACTATGTCCCATTTGCAGGCCAAAAAAATAAAAAGGTTAAATTCCAATGGCATTTGAAAGACAATACTAATTTAGAACTTCCCTAAAAAAAGGGCTTGAAAATGTCTTTAAGTGGGAAAATAACGACTATTAGTTGTCGAATCGACTTAGGAGCTATAGAGCCAGTAAGTAATAGTCTGATTTTTCAGACCATTGTACCGAATGGTCGTACGTTTTATGCTGCGCAAAGATTCAATCAGTTTAATTTTGGCCATTACAAGAAGTGGGTTATTGATGTAGACAAATGCTCATGTACCCTTTACAGCTCATTTTATGTATGTTATTACCAAAGATGAAAAAGCCAGTCAGTCACTCAATAGTGTCTGACAGTGAAGTCTAGCAAGTAAACAGGTTTCCTTGCATAATTTGAATATTAGGACACTGCTAACGTTTATATTTCACAGATATGACATACATGACATATTCATAGTTCCTGCAAAGTTCTACAGAATTTGATGATGGCTGCAAAAGGGACATAGTATCTTTAAAGCTCATCACCGACTTTCCACAATATTCATGAATACTAATGGAAACAAATGAATAATGATTGGGTCTATCCTGTGATGATGCATGTATGATATATTTCCTTGAAAAGAAGAATGGCAGAAATATCAGACATTACATATATATGCTCAATCATCACACTCCAGATTGCAATTACACAGAAATTCTAGATAGCCATCAAAATATTAAGTATTTGTTTGAGATCACACTTTTACCAATATTTTCTTTTTGTGATTATGTGTCCTACTAGGTGTCCAATAAAGAAATTGTCTTTTTAAAGCCTGATGGGAGTTAACTCTGACATTATTCCGACTCCAAACAGACATTTTCAAAATGTATTAGTACATGTACCGGTAGTTTGTTTTCGATTTGTTGAGTTCAATATAGTCACATGTTCATCAAATTTTTCCCTTTTATACTTTATGAAATAAATAAATCAGAAAAGAAATATAAGATAGTGTATCAGGTAAAGGTAAAAACAAAATGCAATGTCATACAAAATATTAGTAGTAGTATTTTGGGGATGTTATCATTACAAAGACAGTATGAATAGCAGTGTTTGGATTCTCAATCATTTTTATTTTGATGTTTTCACTCCACAGAAACAGAGTTTAGATGGCCATTCTACAGGCAGTCGCAGTACAAGGTCTAGTTTGACAATGACAGAAAATGAGATGGACCATGATATGGCGTTACATAATCATGAAGATCAACAAGGTAAGTGCAATATATCTTTGATGATGAGGATGACAATGGCTTTTTTGTATAATCATCACTTATTTTAGACTCACATTCAAGTCCTATTTAGTGTTTTATCCTAAGGCCTAAAAAAAAAAGATGTTGTATTGCCCTTTAGGTGCCAAAACATGAGTTGGTCGGTCGGAAATCTTTTTTTTTTTTAAATCTTTTTTTCTTCTTTTTCTTCTCCCTCTGTGGGCTAATATTTCTCAGTTTTGAATGCTTTAATACATATTTTTTATTCATTAAAAAAAAGATTCTCTAAAAAAACGGTAAAAAAAAGTTTTTAAAAAGCCAACCGTAGATTTCAAGATTTTTGGGTCGGTCGCAAAGGGCAATACAACATCTTTTTTTTTTTTACGCCTAACGGCTGAACATTTAAAAACCAGACTGTCTGGTATGTCTGCATCCAACTTGTTTTTAGGTTTCTGTTAATGTTTTTTTTTTTTAAAGCAGGTATATTACTTTTTACTTAAATTGCTTGCATCGAGCTATTAATGTAATCACCAATACTTGCAATGTCATGCATTTTCACTGTAAATCTGACCCTAAGCAGTTTATATCTTCTTTGTAATCACTATGCAATCACTGAATCCAGAGTAATTTCTCTCATTTTCTACCCTCTCCAGGTGCAATAAGACTGGACCATTTATCCAGCATGCCAGGCTACCCTCCCATTGGCCTCTCCACCTACCCCCACCTACACAATGGAGCATTCCAAGGCATACCAGCCAATCAGATGCGAGGAGCCAGTCTTCCAACCAATGGGGTGCCTTACCCTCCCCATGGTATTGTTTATCATCAGCTGCAACCCACCATTGAGGATGAAGAAGAAACTACCTTCATAGGTTCATTACCACAATCATATAGTACTGGAACTGGCATTTATAGCTCAATAAAAGGTACATTTCCTCAGCCATTACCCTTCTAAATACAATGGAAAATTTTACATTGTAAAGATGTTTTTTTTAAGTGACAGTTGGTATTGAAAAACACCATGGATTGGGTTTAAATATTTCTTGGTGTATCTAGTTGGCCTAAAACCACATTGATGCTAATGAAAGTTTTTATGCTTTTTTGTTGTTAACAAGTCTGAAAGTACATCAGGGCCGCCAAAAGGTTTTTAGATGAAGAAAATTTGACAAACAATTTGCAAATAACAAGACATTTCAAATATAGGATATGAAAATATTCTTCTATCATGTAGCTTGTATTTTTTAATAACCTTCAAAAATAAAGCTGTTGTCTGTACTGACAGGTAATCCCTTCGTGCAAGATGACCAAAATGCAAAATTTTCATTCATTTATTCTTTAGAGAATCAGTACAACTCAATAGGAGACCCCAACTCTCTGCGGCACCACATGTCCCACACCGCCTCCCAGACGTTACCAGGAACCAGCGGGATGTACCTGCAGCCAAGGACCGGTAACATCATCCATGCTGTACCCCTGATGACTACCTGTGATCTTCAGACGTTACATACAACCAGCAGCCTGGCAACCAACAGTGGTACCCTCAATGAACTCAACAATGCCAGGCATAGGCAGGAGAGGTAAGATGATGGGTGGTGGTGGTGGTGGTGGTGGTATTGGTTATGAAGGCGATAGTGTTTATTATAGTTATTAGTTACAATGCTTATTAGGATGATGATGATAAGGAGAGGAGGAGATTTATGATGATGTTGATAATGATGAGGATGGGATGATAAGGAGGATGTTGGTAGCCATCATAGTTCTGGGGATGGTGACGGTCACGTTCAGTGAGTTATTGCTCTTGTCTAGTGATGATGGTGTAAATGATAAGAAGAATATACTTATGCTCCATTTTCAAGATGTGAAGTCACATACAGAATGGTAATACAAACATTTATACTTGATTTTTTAGCAATATTAGTTCTTATAGCAGATAAAGTGAAGGGTAATGAAATAACGCGAAAGAAGAAACTTTAGCCTTATTCTATATTGTACCTCTCTTTCTCTTCCTTATTTTTCTGCAGGTTATTTGAATACCCTTTAAGCATGGGTACAGGCGTCGCCATGCCTGTATACCCAGGTATGAGCAACGGTAAAGGGACCAATGATGCCTCTGAGCTGAAATATCCCACAATGCAGCAGAAGTACGGCTGTAAGGACAACATGTCGTGGCGCTGTTTAGCCGTCATTCTTGTCTTACTCACCGTAGCCCTTCTTGCTCTTGTCACATACTTTGCAGGTATGTGTAGTCATTGTTCTCCTGCTTTACTGTTTTTTATAGCTAAGATGACATATAAACAGTGAGAGTCTGGAAGGTGCTACCTCTCTGGGTCTGGATGTGCTAGACTCTTCAGCTATTGTCTACGCTCATTTGATATCCCACTTTTTTTCCTAATAAAACTAGTATTGTAAACACAGCTATTGAAATAGGAATATGATATTTGGGATAAATCTATTACTTTGTACATGTGCATATGCTTATTACTTTTAACCCTCTTGTCCAAGTTCCTTTGTATATTCAATAGGGCGATCAGTTCAAAGACCATGTACTTGTACATTTATATTTGTATCTATAATACTTAATCGAGCACCGTTACCTTTAAATCTGACATATCGTTATAACCTCTTTGACAGAATTTTGCATTCATTTTAATCTTTCACGTACAGTATATACATACATGTTCCAGCGCACATATATATCCTATATGTTCTGTATTCCAATATAATCTTCCTGTATCATCTTCAAATATAATCTTGACCCTTCATCCCTGTGACCTTTGTACCCCAGTGACCCTGAGTAGACCTCTATCCAGCATGCCCAACACAGTTAATCCTGGGCCAACGTCCTCTGGTAACCTTGGTAACGAGGATAGAACGACGAGAAGACCAAAGAGGCCTCCACCTCCATCCAATGAAATAGGTAAATGTTTGTGCATTTGGGGAGTGCTGTGATGTCAAGTCTGATAAAAAATGTCAAATGTAGATATTTAGATATCCTGATAAAGATATCTTTGTGAAATATATCTTTGATTATGCTGTTGTAAATCGTTTGACCTTAATTGAGTACTGTATACTGTATAAGCTTATATTTTGACTTCCAGATAACAAGGGCACATATATTTTTGTGAATTTTTGGTTTTGTGAAACTAAATCCAGACTTCTAAACATTTGCATTGCTAGCTCATTTTTGCAAGGTGTCAAATCGATGACTGTGCAAGAGTTGCACATAATGCACAAAAGTAATTAGCTTACAATATTCTTAACCAGTCTATTCATTCAATAGATCTGTGTGTAAAGATGAAGAATTCAGGAGTATATTGATTTACCACAATAAATCATATGTATCTACCTATTATTGCTTAGTCCTCCAGACAAAGCAGTCATCGAAAATAAAAAGTCACAGTTGTGCATACCCCACCCCGATATACCCTTCAGTCACGCGCACTCTACGTCCGCATACAAACTTCCTCTCTCTTTTTCGCAGTCATTCGTTAAGGAGTACAGATAAGTCTCTAGCGCTAAATTTGGAGTTTTTGCTCCTCGCAGCGTTTTGGAGTGCTTTCTTTCTGTCATTTCCAGTTCCAATTTGTTTTTATACATTTTGGTTCGGTTTTTTAACCCTAAGTCACTTTATTTTGGCAGTAATTAGTGTTCACTTTTGCCGACCGAACTTCCCTTTTTGAGTTCAGTCCCGGACACAGTAATTTGTGTACCGGGGCTTTTTCACTTAGTGTTTTTGTTAAGGGATTTCTTTGTGCATACCTCTAGTGTAGTTTACGGTGCGGCTCTATGGTTGAGCGCTGTGTGTTAATTTCTATTGTTGACGCTAAGATAAGCGTTTTCCTTTCTTAGCCCTTTGTTTGACGCTTAGATAAGCGTTCTTCGTTCGTAGCTCTTTTGTTAAGCTACGCTAGGACTGTTTGTTTTAGCTTTGTTTAAGAGTTTAATTAAACTGTTTTGAAGCGACGCTGTTTGTTGCGTATTTTAGTCGACGCTTGTTTAGTTCGTCGATTGTTTGGTTTTAGTAACTGTTGCTTTTCTTTTGTTGTTGTTATCGCTTTCCTTGGAAAGTTTGTTTTGTCTTATCCACAGGTTTCTAATGGACAATTAAGGAGTCTGGATTTGGGTGGATTCACTCCCCCAGTTTCGGTTGTCGGTACCGCCTCACTAGCGAGTGAGTTTGGTGCGGCAGGTAGGGGTAAGGGCACCCAGTACAGGCTCGGGGCAGGTTACTCCACGCACTGGGTATTTTTGCCGAGTGTGTCGGGAGTTTTGCCCTGTAGTAAGTTACCGACGGATACAGCGTCCGGGCCAGCCAGCGGGCTGTGCTCCGCGCCTGTATGTCGAGGTCTATAAATTCAGCTCAGCTAGAATATAGAGACTCCTACTGGTGGCTTTCCCCTCGTGGGTCTGTCCGTCCGTAGAGGCCCCGGCTTCACGGCCCGGGCTCTGTTGCGAGGCAACAGCCGTGCAAAGCACGAGCCATGCATTCAAGCATGAAGGAGACCCGGTTTACGCACCCGATTCATTTCGGCAGTATTCCTGCGTCCACATTTGGGGTGCCTGATAATAATCACGCCAGTGGAACGCCAAGGTCTCGAGCTCGCTGAGGCTTCTCACGAAGCACTGAAGCGAACAGGCCCCGTCACTCCTCGCTTTGAAGCGAGCAGGCCCTGGTCACACCTCGCTGGTGTTTCTCACGAAACTTTGCAGCGAGCAGGCCTCGGTCTCACTCTCCGTAGTGGTTTCGCTGTAGCTTCTCAGGGAGCATTTCAGCGTGAGAGCCCCGTCACACTGACCGTGCAGATCTCGCTCACGTTTCTTTAGAATCAGTGAGGCGAGACGGCCTGAGTTTATCTGGCATTGGTGCTAAGCGGAAGAGAGCTAGCAGGGCCAAGAAGCCTCCTTCCTCCCGTTGCGAGGGGAAGAAACGGAAGAGTGTGAGCGTCATTGCCTCGGCTGGATCGCAAACAAAGAAGACAAAGAAGACAAAGGAATCGACGCCTGTGTCTTCCTTTTCGAGTTCTGCGCAGGCAGAGCTCAGAGTTCTCATGGAACAAATGTTCAATCAGCTGAGCTCCTCAGCTGTGTCGACGGGTGCACATACTTTGGCGTCAATTTCGTCACCTGGTATGTCAGCGGGTTCGGTACATACCGTCCCCCGTGCCCCGGCTAATGTGGTCGCGGAGCCCGCCTCTTTGTCTTCTGATTCGGATTCTTGTTCTGAATTTTCGGCTGCCGCTGTTTTGGCGTCAGAATCGTTACCTCGTATTGTCGTCTCTCGACAGGATTTTGTCTCCCGGCGCCTGCTGCTCTCGGCGCTCCGCCGGCGAGGAGTCGTTGGCCTCGGTGGGGTTTTACCTCACCCGTATGATTCGGTCACTATGGATCGTCAGTGTGACTGGGATTCTGTCTCCATTGTCTCGGAGGATTCGCAGCTGGACTCAGCACCGGACAATTTTCGAGTTTGGGCTCCGATGCGACGGCTTTGTTAGAAAAGTATCTGCCTGATACTTTTTCTCGTCCCAGCACTGGGGCTGGTGTTCCGTCTTCGCTGTTTAAACAGCGTTCATCTCAGGATTCTATTCCCCTGCCTGAGGAATTCAAGACTGAATTTGATAGGATTGCAGCTGACCCTATCGGGGTTTCTCGGGATGTGAGATCTCAAAGCTCTGCTTTTTCCTTCATTGCGGAGGTTACTCGCAACTTTTTGTTGCGAAGAAACTTTCACCTGATCTTGTTAATGTTGCGCTTCATTTGGGAGTTAATCTCAAGAAGAAGTCGTACAAGGATCGAGATAAGCCCCTGGAGGCTATTTCATCTTTGACGGGATTTCCTTCGGCTCTCTGCCTATATGGGTTCTCTGGTCAGTCTCTTGGCAAGAGCTGACGAATTGGGAATTTCGGCGGATGGTTTGTTAGTACTTCAGAATATCCTTTGTTACTGTCGGGCCTCTTGTGGTCGTCAATTTCTTGCACTCTATCGCGGTGACCTCTCAGCGCCGTCAGCTGGCGCTGTCGGAGCTGGGGGTGTTGGAGCGGGATATTCCTTCTTTGTGTGAAGGCATTCCTTCGTCGGAACAGTTCCTTTGTGGTGGTCAGTTCACAGCTATGCTGCAGAAGGAGATTGATAGGCGTAAACAGGCCGCTGATTTGGCGCGGCATTTCCGCTCGTAACCTTTAACCAGGGGTCGTTCAAGACCTCCGTCTAGGTCGACTGGCGTGGGTTCACGTCATTTTACTCCTTCTCAGGCTCCTCTTCGGCCTCCCTTTGCCCCCCAGGCCCGTTCGGGCCGTGGCAGGGGTTCGTCTAGAGGTTGGAGTGGTCAAGTCTTCGGCCAAGTCCTTCCCTCCATCCAAGCGGCACTTTTGAAGGTTCGCCCGAGCGCTTGTAGACCGGGTCGGCGGACGACTCCGGAGTTCCTTCCTCTTGGGAAGCTATCACCGAAGACACTTTCGTGCTCTCAGTCGTGCGAGAGGGCTTCTACATAGAGCTGGTAGAGCCCCTTCGAGCGGCGCCATTCGAGTTCGTCCGCCTCCGTTGTCCGCCCCTTTCCAGCAACACATCTCGAATGAGATTCTCATGTTGCTGGAGAAGGGCGCCTTAGAGAGAGTCTCGGACCACCCTGGTCTGAGTCTCTCTCCGGTTTTTGTCATCCCCAAGCGCGGGAAGTTGAGGATGATCCTCAACATGAAAAGGATCAACCTGCACATAGCTCCCATGCATTTTCGCATGGAACATCTGGCTACTATCCTCCCTTCATTAGGTCCGAGGATTTAGCGGTTTCCTTGGACCTCAAGGATGCCTACTTCCATATTCCCATCCATCCACTTTCAAGGGATCTTCTGGGGTTTGCCTTTCGAGGAGAGACCTACAGATTCAAGGCCATCCCTTTCGGCCTGAGGCCAGCACCTCAGGTTTTTACCCGAGTGGTTTCGCCCTCACGGCCTTTCTTCGAAAGCAAGGGCTCAGGCTGTTTGCTTATTTGGACGATTGACTCCTGGTGGCAAGTTCAGAGTCTCGCCTTCGGGAGCAGTTGAGTCTTCTACTGCAGGTCACACAGGGACTAGGGTTCCTGGTGAACTGGGACAAATCGAGTTGGTTCCCGCCCGCAGGTTGGTTTGCCTGGGTGCGGAGTTGGATTTGCCGGCTCAGTTGGCCCGTCCCAGTGGGGACAGAGTTCGGTCCAGCAGTGGCTCCAGTGGCTGGGTTTTTTGGCCAGCCTGGTCGATGTTTTTCAGGATGCTCGGCTTCTCATGAGGCCCTTTCAAAGGCATCTTCTGAGGTTCTACAGACCGAGTGTAGATTCCCTTTCAGTCAGGATTCCTTTACCAAAGGAGATCAAGCTTCTGTTGGCTCCTTGGTTGGACGGCGCTTTCTTGACTCGGGCAAGCCCTTTCGCGTGCCCCTGCCTTCGATCTCTCTGTCGACGGACGCCTCCCACCTGGGGTGGGGGGGTCACTGTTTGGGCAACATGGTGTCGGGGACTTGGGATTTTCCTGTCCTTCCGCACATCAATGTTTTGGAATGATGGCGGCGTCGCTTCGCTTCACCATTTCAGACAGTTGTTGTTTGGTCGCACGGTTCTACTGCTCACGGACAATACAACTGTGGCCTCCTACATAAATCGGCAGGGCGGCACGAGGTCGTCCAGCCTGGACGACTTAGCTGCTCGTCTGTGGCGGTGGTGTCGATCGGTGGAGATCACGCCTGTAGCATCCTTTATTCCTGGCCAGGACAATCTGGAGTGGGCCCTCCATTGGCAAGTGTTCGACCTTCTCCTCTCGGTCTGGTCTCCTTTGGAGATCGACCTGTTCGCATCCCCGTTCAATCATCGGCTTCCGATGTATTGTTCTCGAGTACGAGACCCGGAGGCCTGGGCGCTGGACGCCTTCTCGCTCCATTGGGGGCTCTCCGGGTTATGCGCTTCCATTCGGTTTGATTCCTCAGGTCTTGAGGAAAATCAGATCGGACAGGGCTTGGGTTCTATTGATCGCCTCGTTGGCCGAGGAGGTCGTGGTTTCCGGACCTCCTGGATTTGTTAGCGGGTCAACCGCTTTGTCTTCCGCTGAAGGAGGACTTGGTGGCTCAGCCTCTCTCAGGGATACTTCATCCGCGCCAGCGGTCCTCCATTTGACCGCTTGGCCGTTATCGGGAGGTTGCAAGAGCTGAGGGCCTCTCGAAAGGGCCTCTCAGTTTTTGACCAGGAGCCGCCGAGTTTCGACGAGTGTTGTATAACTCTCGGTTAGAGGCCTTCCACCAGTGGTGTGAGGGGCTTGACGTGGTACCCAGGATGGCGTCTATTGGTGTCATAGCCGATTTTCTTATCTCTTTATTTGACAAGGGTAGATCTCTGTCCACGTTGCGTGGGTATCGTTCGCCATCGCTGCTATCCATGCAGGTTTCCCAGATGGCTCGAGTGTGTCTAACTCCCCTCGACTGGCAATTTTGTTGCGGTCCTTCTTTCTGGAGAGACCGCCCCAACAGAAGCTGGCTCCTCCCTGGAGTCTGCCCAAGGTTTTGGAGGCTTTATCTAAGCCTCCTTTGAACCCTTGCCAAGGCTTCTCTGCTCTGCCTCACAATCAAGACTTTGTTTTTAATTGCGATTGCGTCCGGGCAGAGGAGAGGCACGCTTCACGCCCTTTGCGTTTCTCCGGGCCACATTCGCTGGGAGAGGAAGGGTGTGAGACTTATTCCCAAGCCTTCTTTCCTAGCAAAGAATCAAACTGTCTCATCGGGTCCAGTGGAGATTTTCCTTTGTCCTTTGTCCAGTGTCTCCTCAGTCGAGGTGTCCGGTTAGGGCTCTGAAGTGGTATTTGGACAAGACTAAAGGTGTTCGGAGGAATGAGCAGTTATTCCTGATTACGCGGAACCCTTCTCTCCTGCATCTAAGGAGTCCATCTCTAGATGGATCATTGAGGCGGTTCAGGCCGCAGGTCCTGAGGCTCTCTCGGAAGGTGTGCCTCCTCGGGCGCATGACACCAGGGGTATTAGTACCTCCTGGGCTTTGTTTCATGGTGTCGCCCTTCATGACATTATGAAGGCTGCCTTTGGTTGTCGCCAAATACCTTTATTTCATGTTATCTCAAAGATATTCTGGCAAGTGAGGAACGTTTCGCTTCTACCTCCTTGCTGGCGGCTTCTTCTTCGTTAGTTCCCGTTAACCCTTTTGTTTGGGACATGCCTCCCGCTTTCATCTGTGTTGGTCTAAGCAATAATAGGTAGATACATATGATTTATTGTGGTAAATTAGTTAAATCATAACTGATTTTATTATTTACTATATAAATCTATGTATCTACCTATGTCCCTCCCTCCGGCCCCTCTCCTTGTTTACAACATGTCCCTGGTCTGTCTCTGGGACTGCGTGAGAGAGGAAGTTTGTATGCGGACGTAGAGTGCGCGTGACTGAAGGGTATATCGGGGTGGGGTATGCACAACTGTGACTTTTTATTTTCGATGACTGCTTTGTCTGGAGGACTAAGCAATAATAGGTAGATACATAGATTTATATAGTAAATAATAAAATCAGTTATGATTTAACTAATTGAGGAAAGGGTAATATTCATTTACCGGTATGTTTCATTCCTGCACAGAATTAACGACGACATTGACCACAACCACAACACCCGTCCACAGCCCTGCCATACCTTACACATTCGGCTCGGCGGCACAGAAGGAAATACCACCAGGTCACTTCTGGACCCTATTCAGTCCTGTTGACTCCTCCACCTTCATCCAGTTCAACCTGACCCTATCAAGACGGAATGGATTTGTCATGTACGGCCAACAGGCGAGGGCGCCCTCACATAGCTTCTACGACTTCATGCAGGTGCACGTCGGCACGGGCAGACGAGGGAAGCGCAGCGTCGACACACTAGATGAAGAAATGCCTGAACTGACTTACCACGATGTGCTTCGGCTTGGTGGGTTGAAGTATGAAGAGAGCAAGGCAGAGTCAAGGGTCAAAAGGTCAAATAGTCACCTGATGCATACATGGTCATTCATGGAGGAGTTGAATGCTGGAGAATGGTATATTGCCGTATTCAATGATGGACCGTATGCAGAGGAAGTCAACCTTGTTACCAGACATAAAAGTAAGAAGCCTAATCTTAGAAGTTACACCCAGAAATTATTTCTATCATGAATGAAAATAGTACAAAGCGATTTTAGAATAAATTTGTGCAGTTGTGAAGTATTAAATTTCTTTAGGTCCAGGAAACAAAAATTCTTGTAAGGAAAGTCTTTTAGTTGCTTTTTTCCATCTTTGTCTGTTCTCTTGTCACTATCCCTCTCTACTGCAGTAGTTTCACATCTCACCCGGATACCAGTCGATGACAATGTCAAAAGAAAGAACACCATCAATGAATGATACTAGATATTCATGCTTCCATTTATTAATATTCAAAGATTGGAAACTAATTCAAATGTGACAATAACCCCAACATAAGTGTCTTAACTCCTCCAATTGTCTTTTTATGTTAGGTGGTTGGACTTGCCCTGGAGACTGTAGCGGCCATGGTGAATGCCTTAGAGGGCAGTGTTTATGTCAGGAGCAGTATACAGGCGATGATTGCTCACAAGGTAATTTCCCAGCATCTTTTTATCGACAGTCAAATTAATGGATTGTGTATAGCTCCACTGCGATCCATTGTCGTACCAATTTGCTATAGAGATTTGTATTCAGCTCTTAATTGTGCTACAACCAACACAAAAAAGAGTTGGTTCATTAAATGTGTTTAGGACTTGTGATTTTGGTGGAAAATTTTGTTATTCAGTTATTCTGTCAGTCATATTGATCTTATGTTGTTCTACTTATCTTCTTTATGGTAATCTTGAATGATCTTGCTGCTAGCAAATAAACACAATTAATCCATATAATGAGGAAGTGCATAACATAGAATTATCATGTAAAGATTTCTTGCCAGTAGGTTTTATATTTGAAGAACAAGTAGTGTAGACAATTTCCTTTCTAAGAAGTTCACATACTTCAATTTCATAAAATTTTTTACAGGTGTATGTCCAGTGCTATGTTCCGGCCGTGGTCAGTATGTCCATGGATTCTGTGAGTGTGTGGGAGGCTGGAAGGGACCCGAATGTAGCATCCCATGGGATCAGTGCCTGGTAGCTGACTGCAGTCGTCATGGGGTCTGTCTGGAAGGGGAGTGTGTCTGCAGCAGAGGGTTCATTGGAGAGGCATGTGAACAAGGTGAGGTCAAAGGTCAAATTAAAGTAGATGAATGAAATTGAATACATAGCAATGAAATCTTGCCATCCTTAAAGGATACATATACTATACATCTGAAAAACTGTTGTGCACAAGAAACTTTCACGAGTGGCCCAGACTAACCAAAATTTCATTGTGCAAATATTTCAGACCTAACTTCACTATTTTCTTGCATAAGTTTCTCGCCTTGAAAATTGTCAAATTTAACAAATAGAGAATTTTTCATGTCTGAAAGTTTCTCCTCTTTCATTAGGAGAAAGTGCTACATTTTACTACTTTATGGATAACCTTATGATTGAAGAAATTTTCAATAAGTTGAATAAGTTATAATTAGTCATATACAGGCATTTTTTTCAAATTTACTGTTCTGTTTATTCTTCATGTTAGTTATAATTTCTGTTTCCTTCCATCCCTCAGAGGTGCTAGTAGACGACACCCTCCATTGCAGTAATGACACGAATTGCTTCCCCAATGCTCAATGTATATCTGGAATGTGCCATTGTTTGGAGGGGTGGACAGGCTCAACCTGTGAGGAGGAGGAGTGTATCCTACCATGCTCACCTCATGGAGAGTGTGTGGACAATGCTTGCAACTGTGAAGAAGGCTGGAATGGCAAGCTATGTGGACTTGGTAAGATAAAAACCCTTATTTTAACTCAATGAATTTCAAATTCTCTCATTCCCATAGGCATAGTACAGGAACCACTTATTTCCAGTAGGCAATGGGTTGACAACATGAAAGAAGTATTGATACTTTGTAGTAAGATAAGCTGTAACTGTTACTAAGTTGGGGTAATTTTTAAGCTGAGATCATAGACAAATCAATTTGATCAGGTTCTACATGTAGATTAACATTTGTCTATATAATGAAAATTGATCTCATAGAATACTTCATTACCACACACATAATGAGAAATTGGAGAAAAGAATACTCATCTTGAGGGTCAAAGTTCTTTTGTTGTACACTATAGTGTCAAAAATCGTACGGTGTTTTAAGGATTTATTGATTAACTACTATTCTCGCAGCCCATAAACTGAATTGTTATGGATACAGATTGCAAAAGAAATTGTCTCATCAGGATCTAATCAGTGTCAGTATTTGACCTTTCATGATTTCATGTTATCAAGATGTTTTGATTATCACAATCTTTTGTGTTTTACAGAGGGATGTCCATTCGGCTGCAGTGGTCATGGTACATGTGAGCTGATCAATTCTACCTGGAGCTGTGTATGTCAAGGGCTTTATCATGGACCAGGATGTAGCATCGGCATGGAAACAGACTGTACTGATGAGGTGGATAATGATGGAGGTAAGAGCATCAAACCCTACTTTTAAAAGGTTAATTATGCAAAAATCAATGATTACAGTGGTAAGTGGTAGTTGGTATGATGAGAATGACGATGACGATGGTGATGTTGACGATGATAATGAGGTGAAATTATGGTTAAGAAGATGATGATGTGGGTGTTATCACGTTATGATGGTGATGATGTTGATGACAAAGATGGAAACATTGGAGACCGCGATAATGTTGACATTAAAGATATTGACATAGTAACAACAATATTACTTTTGACGTGATATTTATGATCATGTTTTACACCTGTTGGCTATCATAGTAATTAAATGAATGGTATATATTTCATAATATGGGGTGTTCTTGGAGAAATTGCACCTTGGAGAAATTGCATTTGATCCCCACTTCTATTCCATTTCAGATTCCCTGATTGACTGTGAAGATCCAGATTGCTGCCTCAGTGCGTCCATCTGCATCGGTGATGCCCTCTGTGAAGCGCCCTGACCCTATAGAGGTCATACGCTCATCCAATCAGTTTTCAGCAGTTACTCCATCCATCCTCTTCTATGATCGAGTCAAGTTTCTCATTGAGCCAAACAGCATCCATCGCAGTCCACCTCAGATTTTGTTTAGTAATGACAGGTGAGGCTTTGAAATAGATTTATTTACAAAATTAGAAGAAGAATGTGCTTGGGACTTTCATGCTGTAGTTACAATTATTGTTGGTGAAGGTATTAGAGGTCAAAAACAGATTAGCTTCATGCCATAACTGGTAAAAATCTAACATATATGAGTAGCATGAGTCCAAAATGTTGGCTCGGAAATGCATGGTTTTTTAAGAAAGTTAGGATACAGATTAAGTTTGTTTGGCCTACAATGACCTAATATATATTCTTCGGCATTTAAAGCTCATAGCTTATCAATAATGTTCAGTTATCTTCATTAATCTCTTATGCCTTGGACCCTAACCTGAATACTGTATAATTTCTCAGCAATTCAGCAATTGTGCAAGATTTAATGAAATGTGTTATAATTTATTGTTTTATTTTGTTGATGTTGTCACAGTGTGGTCTCTGTGGTGAGAGGTAAAGTCCTGTCACACAAGGGGTCACCAGTCGTAGGGGTCAGAGTTCAAGTGGACAACCGACCTATTATGGGATTCACCTATACCAGAGAAGATGGAATGTAAGTGTGCCTCTGAGATCTTTCATTGTATAATGTCTATTCTTAGTTTATGCATTTGCAGGAATGATTTTAAAAAATTCAATTGTATCATAGAGCCTGCAAATATGGCATTGAAGATTTACTTTTTCTCTTTTCAGCAGATAATTTTTGTCCATGATAGGAGCTAATTGAATAGAATGTATAATAAACTAAAGCAGAATAATGCTGAGAGTTAGATAAGTTAGTTACATAATCTATATTTAGTTTATTAACTAGACAATTTTACTAATTTTCTGTCATTCGGCATTCAGCATTTGCTTTGAATAGCTTGTGATTAACTACAGTGGAATGTGTAACAATGCAGCATGATGGAGTGATGATATTGCAATTGTCTTCTTCTTGTAATCCTAGGTTTGACATGATGGTGGTCGGAGGCGGCTCCATCTCGCTCTCCTTCGCCCGTCATCCCTTCATCACCGCCCACATCCCTACCTACATCCCTTACAACGACATTGTCCTCATGGAGAACATCAACCTAGAACTCCTCCCAGGTCGTTGCAGCGTGTCCTACTCTGTCCCAGAGACGATCCACTGTGTGGGTAGTGCTTACATCAAGCCAGAGTTCTCTATCCTACCCCAGGCAGTGATGGATAGTTGTGGCTCACAGAGCATACAGGGTGCAGTACTAGACCAAAGGGTAGGTAGCAGATGAAGTAGATGTTTGGAGAGTCATTGAATCCTTGAGTGTTGAGTCGTGCCATTTGTCTAGGGCCTGAAAACTTTTGAGGAGGTTGCTGAGAATCAAGAAATAAAGTTAAATGTGTTGATAGCTTTTTATTTTTTATTTACACATGAAAGTAGTATAGTGAAGAACATAGAACAACGATTTCAAGAGTTATGAGATGAAAAGGTCTAGTTGATAGCCTGTCTAGATCTACTTCTTGGTCTGTACGAATTCAAAGACCCAAGAACAAATTGTTTGTCCATCACCATGTTCAGTTTAAAGAACATCTCAACAATTCCTCAATTAGCTTTGTCAGAACTGTTCATAGAACTATACTTATTCCAAGATATGTTTTTGGTAATGATAAAAGAAATGGTTACTGATCATCTTATATTTTGATGACCATCAGGCAATGCATGAGCAAATAGAAATCCCTGGCACCAGAGCTACCCTGGACTACTACAGCCAGCAAGCAGCGGCCAACAGCCTCCCATCCACCTTCAATGCCCGACTGACCGGTCACTTCATCCCACGTAACCTCAAGCTTGTCCATGCAGTGGTCTCTCTGGCTGGACGACGGTTCCACAAGGTCCTAGAACCAGAGCCACTCCTGAACTATACCTTTAGCTGGGACAAACTCAATGCCTATGGGCAGCCTGTGTATGGAGATGAGGAAGCAGTGGGTAAGGATTCTTTAGTTATTTTGTGTTGAGCTGAACAATCCGTATGCATCATGAATCTTTTGTTTAAAGGGGGAAGTTGATGTTCATTTGGTAAAGAAGTTTGTCTTTGAATATTAATCTGACCAGGAAACAAAAATTAAGAATAGGGGCCCTTATAAAGAGTCTTAAAATGATATCTGTGTGAACAAATTTCTCATTTACAAAAATGTATTGTGGGGAAGCGTGATAGCCCTGAAAAAAATCTGTGAGCTCTTAAAGAAATGCTGTTGTTCTGGACATTGCATTTAATGCATTCTGATCATGGGTGAATCATCACGATTATTATCAAACAAATTACTATCATCAAGAATGAATACATGTGCCTCGTTCACTATCTGTCATTTACCCATGTGCCTTGATCTGTGTTGTCATTTCAGTTGCCATTGGTTTTGAGTACCACACCTGTACAGAGATCATCTGGTCCCATCAGTTTACCACACTGCCTGGGTTTGACTGGAGCACAACATCACTAGCCGGTTGGAGTCTACCTATGCATCATACATACAATCCCCAGAAAGGTAGGTAGACTATCAAAGATACAAAGGAGTCTTGAGAATCAGTAAGATCGTACCAATCGTCCCATCTTATATGTTTGTGATGCTGTGCAAAAAGAAAGTTTTTGGATGGATTACAACATTGAAGATTCATGATGTTTTACCTTTATCCCTAACTAGATTATCCATAAACTTTCATTGATCTGTTTCTCACAAGTTAATTCTTTTGGAATGATTTAAGAAGCCTCTAGATATGTCATAGTTCATTTTCATTGTATTTCAAAAAACAAAAAATTGTAACCACTTTCAAAGGACAATCATTGCACTGGAGAACTTCATGATGTCATTTCTGGTGTTTTGGTACAATCTGGGCATGAGATCTTATATCTAATAGGATGGCACCATTTTTTTTATAGTTTAAACAGTCACCTAGTGTGTAGAGTCTCTGTGTATGTATGCATCAAGTCTCTATTCATAATATAATCATTCTCTCTCTCTCCTCATCCAGCCATTCTTCAGCTTGGAGATGGCTGCCAGGTGAAGTACTCCCAGCATCGTCCCATCATCCAAACCATCGTTGGTAACGGGCGACCTCGCAATGCAGACTGTAATCAGTGCGAGGGCAAGGCTAAGGGTGCTCGGATACTTGCCCCAATGGCTGTGGCTAGTAGCCCGATGGCAGCTACTATGTCGGAGATGGGGATTACATTAGACGAGTTGGACCAGAAGGGAATATTACCAATGTCCTTCATCTTGGGTTAGTATTAATAAATGAAGTTGATATGGCACTTCCTGTCAGCTTTTTATTGTAGCATTTTGAAAGAAATTTTAATGTCACACCACTGGTTATTCAATCGAAAGAAACAAACTAAAGCAAGTAAAGATCATGAAAAAATATTAAAAATGTATTTGTAATGTATTTGTAAATCCCATAGTTCAGAGTGCTCAACTCTTGTATATCATGCAATGTACCCATGATACCTCTTTCATAAAAGATGTATCTTTAAACAATTGTAAAAAGTAAATTTGTTGTCTATTTGTCAACCTTTGCGGATTACCATGAAGAACAGAAGGAACATTCACACCTTTCTTCAATTGATTTTTACAGGTATATGCCAACGTACAAGTACTACATAGCAGTGAGTCCTCTAGATGGCAAGGTCTACCTCTCAGACTCTCAGATGAGACAAGTCTTGAGGCTCAGAGACCACAAAGATGTCCCAGACATCAACAACAATGTGGTAGTGGTTGCTGGTACAGGTGAGGCGTGTCCACCCGTTGATGGTCGTGAGTGTGGCAACAATGGAGATGCAACGCAGGCTAGGCTGATTGCACCAAAAGGTAGGTGCTTAATTTGACCATCCAACACGGAACGGAGAACATGGATAGTCTTAGAATGCTTCTAACCTTTGCTACAATTTCTTTATTATTCTGCTTTCAAAGACATTTTTTTTAATTGTCCATATTGTCCAAATAATTGGAAGATTTGTAAGTTATCAGCTGCAAATAGTCTTTTTGAAACTCCAAGACTGTGTTGGTACATTTAAAGATGTCTTTGCATTGGTGTATGGATAGTTCTTTCGTGCAATTTTACATGGGGCAGTGTGTATGGCTTTACTGCCAATGTAGATTTTTGGTGGTGTGATATATTGTGAACATTCATGTAGTTGTCAGTTGTCAGTTGTCAGCAAAATGCTTTCTTGACAAAATGACTTTCAGTGATAATAATCTCACTCCTTCTCATTTTTCCTCTATCAGGCATAGCAGTTGGCAAGGATGGCACGGTGTACTTCGTGGATGGTACTGTTATTCGTAAGATCACCACCGATGGTACCATACATGCCTTCCTTGGTACCCCTGGTATCCAGGGACCTCTCAGACTACCACAGTGCAGAGGTACCATGGCTTTCAGTCAGGTAAGTGCAGAAGATACGAACATGCGTACAGGAAGGGCATCATTAGAAAGGGAAATAGAATATCTTAGATGACCGTAAATTCTTGTAAGATACCTCAGATTTTCTTAATGTACTGTCATTTTAGCAAGTCAGCCAACAACGAACTAGGGGTTGTTGTAAAAGTCCATTCGATTTTAGCATAATTCTGTGAAAGTCTAGAAATAGTTGTAGAGATTTGAAGCTTATTGACAATTCAACAATCTCTATTTTTGTAAATTACAACAAGTGTAATTTATAAGTCTTGCTCATTCTCCCTCAGGTCAAACTTCAGTTTCCAACTGAGCTAGCTGTCAACCCTCTGGATGACTCTGTCTACGTTGCTGACGATGACATCATCATCCGCCTGGGCCAGGACAAGAGGGCATCGGTCCTTGCAGGAGTTCCTTACAACTGTCCCTTGGCATACTCCATCGACCTAGGTGAGTCGGACGGCAGTGCACCAGATGATAACATCAGCACCTATGAATACCTGAGGCCTAGACCTGCCAACGAGGTAGCTCTCATCATGCCTAGCTCCATGGCATTCTCCAGGAAGGGTGAACTGTACGTTGCAGAAGCCAACCATAGGGCAATCAACCGCATCAGCAAGATATCAAGCCATGGGTTTATCTCCAGGTATGCAGGGCAGGAGACTACTTGCGATTGTCTGCTGGAGGATTGTGACTGTTTTGCTGGAGATAAGTTCTACGCCATGGATGCCAAGCTACACGGACCCATTGCCCTCACAGTCATGCCCAATGACGAGCTGATCGTTGCGGATCAAGGCAATTTGCGTTTGCGAAAGATCGCGCCAAGGACTCCAAAGCATCGCCTGGGTCGCTACCATGCCTATCAGATTGCATCGCCTGATCGCGAAGAAGTTTACTTCTTTGACATGTATGGCATTCATACCATCACCAAGAATTTGATTTCAGATCAGGTGGTATATAACATCAGCCATTCAGGCAACCTCCTAGACTCTGTGACAGATTCTGCAGGCGTTGTCCTTGGGGTACATCGCAGACTGGATGGCCAACCTTCTAATATCGTCATCTCCGGGATGGGAACTCTCCTACAGATATCTATAGATTCTTTGGGAAGACTGAGTACTGTCCAAGATACCCTTAGGAATATCATCCATCAATTTGGTTACCATGGAGACACAGATTTGTTGACACTGAGATGGCAGGGGCAGAGCTTGAAGAGGATGTATGAGTAAGTTATGCTTCTACATTGTTCTTATTCTTTAGAATGGGAAGTGGGTCTGTATAGATGATGTTTTTTATTATGCCTCCGCTACAAAGTAGCCGGAGGCATTATTAATCTAAATGAAATACAGATGAGTCTTCCATGAAGAAAATATTCTCTTAGGTTCAGTGTTCATTGTAATGGAACTGCCTTATACATGTATATCATGATGATGAGTTTTAGTGTACATCATTGATTTTAAATATTTTGAACAGAAAACAATGGTCTCATACGAGTTATGTGTGAAATGTAGAATTCAGCAGTTAGCCATCTGCACTGATTGATATCCCTGCAATACTTGGTGCATATCCAGGTATAGATTGTTCCCCAAAATTGTTTGGCCAAGTACAATATCTGTATAGGCCTCTCTCTTTCTAACATTTATAATGTATACAATAGAAAAATCCAAATATTTTTGTAATATGATACAATGTTTAAAATCCCATCCTGTCTTTTCTAGGTATGAGGAAAATGGTCGGCTGTCCTCGGTGAGATATCTCAACGGTCAAATGGTCTCTTTGGAATCAGCGGTCAACTCATCGGCATCATCGGTCATCATCGACCAGCCCTGGCAGACCAGCCTTGCCTCTGATGTCATCCATCTGGCTGGATACATCTCCAGCAATTTCTCTCAAGGTATGGGACTTTATCATTTACAAGTTTTTCAAAGTTGACCAGTTTAATTGTTGCAGTCAGACCTGTCTTAGTGGTCACCTCTACATGAAGGTTATTTGTCCTAGGTTGTCTCTTATCATCTCCCTCTAGAAGGAAAATAGGTGATGTAGAACCTTTCTAGGAAGGCCACCTGTGTATAGTGGCCACATTGTCTGTTTTCCATGGATACTCTTTATAGACAGGTTTCACTGTTTGTTTCATCCTTCTTGCTTATTGTAACATAATTCATGTGCAAAACAATCATGATTACAGGACATTTGTTTGAAAAGTCAGTACGCCTGTATGTGCTGAAGATACAAGGGCTTGCATCATAGATACATGCAGTGAGACATCTTCATCGGTGATATAATGAAAGGCTTTGATGAAATCAACGCCTTGTTATCCTGCAAATTAATATGACTCATGTATTTTGTTTCTGTCATTTATACAGCTGATCTCATTGATTCTGTGGTCATCGACCATGACAAATCGACATCGATCACTTTCCCCAACGGACTGATCATGGGTACCGAGTCCCAGCCTCATCCCTTACTTGAGATGGAAGTAGAGGGCTCCCTCTCGAAGCGTAAGATCAAGCTTCCAGAGACAAGCCCCCACCGGTTGGATTGGAACTTTTATGTTAGAAAGGGAGGCCGTAACAGGGATAGAGTACTGGTCGTTGGACGCAAACTCAAGGTAATTAGTGTAGTGGAACTGAACTGTTTGTAAAAATCATGATGGGATTTCTGTATGTTAACCACTTAATATGGGCCTTTAGTTATCAGGTCTGGTCCCATTTTTTCTTACACTAAAGGAAAGATGATAAAATTCAACTATATTTTCTTGAGACAATCACTTCCTCAAGGCTCATTCCACAAAACAATTGATTTTAAATTGTAATATATATCTGCTGATTAACTAGGTTGGGACTTTATGAAGTACACATTGTCTTACAAATTGACATTTTACACAAGAAAATATACAGAGATGCCAACCCTAGAGAATGGATGTCAGTAACATTTACCACATTTGTCAGTAACAAATGGGGGTCTCTCCGTAACACAAGACAACGCAGCATATTTTTTGCGCAAAAAACGCACACAAACACCCAATCACTCCTCCTACTAGTCCTAGGCTATTCTTATTACTGCATTTCGAACCTACCATTTTTAAGTTCAAAATAAAGATGTGCATCAAAACGTTATAAAAAAATCTGTTATAGGCCTAGGATCTCCTCCTCGGGTACTCGCTCTTTTGCGTGAATCCATGATAATATCCAGGAAGAAAACACCTCGTTCAAGCTTCAAACGGCAAATTCAAATCCACAATCAAAATGGCAGAACTCGTATCCTACACACCAATGCACCACATGCACACTGGTACGCCAGTACCAGCCCAGGCCGCTAGGCCCGGCGTTCATGAACATCACGCACCGTACCGCACTTGCAATGCGCCTGCTGAATTATCGCACACACGATCATCCGCCATCTTGCTCCCCCCAAAACGCACAACCGCGCGTACGCGTAGAATACAAGTGACGGCGGCCACGTTGTTTCGGAATTAAACAAGATGGCGGTGGACGGTCTGCTGTTGGCATCATAGCTCATGTGCACAATGTAAATAGCGTGTAGCAAGCGAAAGTGCTCATCCATGCAATGTAGTCAAATTCAGTGAACTTGTGCGTTAATCGCGCAACATGCAGCGCCGTACAGAGCTGTGTACGGAGGCTATGTATAGATAGGCGGCATACGCTATTATGTACTAATTTATCGTTTCCCCGTACCTTTTTGGTTGTTTACCGTAACGCCGTAACAAGAGCAATAAAACCGTAACAAATACGGCGAAACCGTAACGGTTGGCATCTCTGAAATATATGTACTTTGTGAGGAAATGATAGGACTATCAAGTCAAAAATTGACTTCAATAGAATGTAACTTCATTGTAGTTCTAATTATCAAAATGTATACTGATGTGTCTTTGAATGCAGATCAATGGTGAAAACATCCTCTC